>MU674685.1:0-21665 GCA_026770625.1 Nicotiana glauca
TCTTCTGTTGTGTGTTATTTTTGAGTCAATGCCCTAATGAAAGGCCCAAATTCAGTAGGTATGATAGTTATACAAAGGCATGGTCCATACAACACTAAAAATAGATTGGTTTGGGCCAGTAGTTCAGATATTCACATGAATGGCCTGAATCCGAACTTCAGCAAATTTAATTGGACTGAAAATTGCTACATGGGCTTTAGTCAAGCCCAACATGAATTAAAGCTTGAACTCTTATGAGTTTGTGGCACCAAAAATGCAAAAACCATTAGAAAATAATAAACAATTAAGATTTGTCTTTCGTTATTAGAGACGGAACACATAGAAAATATAGTATACTTTAGGTAAGACCTTTAATAAAAAATGAGATGAGCCTCGCCGTTTTAAATATACAATTGCGGGGCCCTCAAATAAATTGTTATAATAATCTTAGATTTGGAAGGACCGTTTAGCAAATTTCACGGTCTTTCCCAAAGTTAACATAGACGTAGATACTTTAGGTACGATTTGTAATAATATTACCTTCCTAATACGGGTGCACATTGTGTGACCCAAATCTAAATCTCAATGAAGTCGAAATGTGTTAAAAGCAACGGGCGTATTGATACGGCGTGGTCCGAAATACATTTTCACGACGTTGTAATTCTTGTAAAATTAAATAATAAAGCGGAATATTAATAAATACACATAAAATGAAACATATATAGAAATCAGATAAAAACAAATACAACAGTTGAGCGACCGTGCTAGAACCACGGAATTCGGGAGTGCCTAACACCTTCTCCCGGGTTAACAGAATTCCTTATCTGGATTTCTAGTTCGCGGACTGTTAACAGAGTCAAATTTTTCTCGGTTCGGCATTCAACCGGTGACTTGGGACACTATTAATCTCCCAAGTGGCGACTCTGAAATTTAAATAAATAAATCCCGTTCTGACTGTCCTTAAATTGGAAAAACTTCTTCCTTTTATTACATTCCTTTCCGGGGTGTAGTAAATAGCGGATAAAAAAAGGAGGTGTGACAATGGTTAAGCCAAGTGACAAACTACTATAAAGCTAGCTGGCAATCTTAAAGAATAAAGAGCTTGTGGGAGATTTTCAAATAAGGAAATATTACTTAAGAACTATATATATGGAATGAAATTAAATTGAAATAAGAATTCTTTTAAAAAAAATAAAGTTCAATCAATGTACTAATATTTTCTAACTGAAATTTTATTTGGAAAGTAAAGAATTTTGAGATCAATAGTATGTGGATTCCTTTTCTAATATCGAGTGAGAAGAATATATCCTACCGTAATGTAATGTGCAATTTTGATTTATTTTAAAAATTTAATACTTTTAATGAGTTGAAGAATATATTTTAAGGTTTTAACCTAAAGATCAAAATATAGATATATTTAATAATTTATTTAATCCATAATGGAAAATCTAAAGTATCTGTTTTAGACTAAGTTTTCTGAATTTTAAACAAGTATACAATAAAAATATTTTTTTAAAGGCTAAATGCTTCAACAAAAAAATAATTACTAGAAGTTTAATAATAAAAATGCGTAATATTTTAGTGAAGTACTATATAGTTTGATCATATGCACTTTTATTTTTTTCTATTATTAAAAAAACACTAAATAAGAAAATTAAATAAAATATCCTACTTAATAGGGGAAATAATTTAGAAAGAGGGGGATAAAGATAGTGTGAGAGAATGTATACTTTGAATTAATTTAAATGATAAAACAAAGCAAATAAATAATTAATACTCAAAAATATTATTAATAAATTCAAATATTATATAGTGAAAGATTAAAAATAAAAAAAAATATTTTAAGAGAAAGAAAAACCATATTCGTTATAGTATATTATTAGAAGTAGCATATAAAGATATAAAGTAGGTGACAAGCTAATAAAAAGTTAAGTAATAATGTTACCATATTAAGTAACGGGTAACACAGTAACAATAGACAAGGAACAAAACTAGAGAATTTTTGTTATTGTAAATAAATAATATAATTATAGATATATAGAAGGATTAGACTCAAATCGCCAAAATAACATCAAAATCAATGAATCAAACCTCAAAATCACTAGTTTTTCATCAAACCTCATAAACTTTCAAATTTAGAATTTTAAGTCCGGAACACGTCAAACGACGTCCGATTTCAATCAAACTTCACATAAATATCTTAAAACACATATAAGACCTGTACAGGGCGGCAGAACCAAAATACACCAACATGTTCTAATCAATTTTCATTTCCATTTTTCTTAACAATTTCAGAAAAATAATTTCTTTTTAAAATTTATTTCTCGGGCTCGGGACCTCGGAATTTGATTTCGGGCATACGCCCGAGTCCCATATTTTTTCACAGACCCTTTAGTACTGTCAAATTACGGGTCCGGGTTCGTTTATCCAAAATATTGACCAAGGTCAAATTTACTCATTTTAATACAGAATTTCACATTTAAGCTTTCCGGCTACGCGCCCGGACTGCGCACGCAAATTGAGGCAACTAAAAATAAGGTTTTCAAGGTCTCGGAAGCACGGAATGAGAAAGAAAATAGGTGATGACCCTTTGGGTCGTTACATTCTCCACCTCTAAAACAACCGTTCGTCCTCGAACGGACAAAAGAAAGAAGTACCTAAGTCGGGGAAAAGGTAGGGATAACGGCTCCGCATATCAAACTCGGACTCCTACATCGATGCCTCAGGAGGCTGACCTCTCTACTGAACACGAACATAAGGGAAACTCTTAAACCTCCACTGACAAACATGCTGGTCTAGAATAGCTACCGGCTCCTCCTCATAAGACAAGCCCTTGTCCAACTGGACAGTGTTGAAATCTAACACGTGGGCTGGATCGCCGTGATACCTCTGAAGCATGGATACATAAAAAACTAGATGCACGGCTGATAAGCTAGGCGGAAATGCAAGTCTATAAGCCAACTCTCCTACTCGATCAAGAATCTTAAACGGACCAATGAACCTAGGGCTAAGCTTGCCTTCTTCCCAAATCTCATCACGCCTTTCATAGGCGACACTCAGAGCAGTACTCGCTCACCAACCATGAAAGCCACATCTCGAACCTTGCGATCTGCATAACTCTTTTGCCTGAACTGAGGATTACGAAGTCTATCCTAAATGATCTTGACCTTGTCCAAGGCCTCCTGAACCAAATCCGTACCTATCAACCGAGCCTCTCCCGACTCAAACCATCCAATCGGAGTCCGACACCGCCTACCATATAAAGCCTCATAAGGATCCATCTGGATGCTCGAATGGTAGCTGTTGTTGTAGGCAAACTTCGCTAAAGGCAAGAATTGATCCCACGAACCTCCAAAGTCAATAACACAAGCTCGGAGCATATCCTCCAAAATCTGAATAATCCGCTTGGACTGACCATCCCTCTGGGGATGAAATTGTAACGACCCGACCGGTCATTTTGAGCCCTAGTGCATCGTTCAGTAGTTTGAGGCCATGAGCAGCTTCATTTCAGGTATTGTGACTTGTTCGCATGGTCGGAATTGGAATTCAGAAAGATCAAGTTAAATTTAAATGAAAATTCTCATTTGAGAAGCTTAAAGTTGAAAGAATGAACTAGGATTGGATTTTTGAGTAAACAACCTCGGAATTAGGATCTGAAGGTTCCAGCAGGTTCGTATGATGATATCGTACTTGGGCGTATGCCCAGATCGGGTTTTGGATAACCCAGGAGCGTTTTGGCGCCTATTGTGGAAGTTAGCATTTTAGAAGAAATTGCATCAGTTTGGCTTAAAATGCATTTCAATGTTATTGATTTCTGTTTGGGATTCCGAGACTGGGAGTAGCTCCGTATGGTGATTCTGTAGTTGGGAGCACGATCAGAAGTGAATTCGGAGGTCCGTAGGTCATTTTGAAGCCGTTTGGCTAAAGATAGAAATTTGAAGGTTTTGGAGAAGTTTGACCGAAAATGGACTTTTTGATATCGGGGTCGGAATCCGATTTCAAAAGCTGTAGTAGGTCCGTAATGTCAAATATGACTTGTGTGCAAAATTTGAGGTCAATCGGACGCGATTTGATAGGTTTAAGCATCAAGAGTAGAAGTTGGAAGTTCTAAAGTTCATAAAGCTTGGATTGGAGGTTGATTCATGATTTTAGCATTGTTTGATGTGATTTGAGGCCTCGAGCAAGTCCGTAATGTATTTTGGGACTGGTTGGTGTTATTGGTCGGGGTCCCGGGGGCCTCGGGTGTGTTTCGGGTTGTGTTGCGCTCTTGTTTGATGTTTTAACGCCGTTTATTTGGACATAAAAGGGGTACCATATTAAGCAAATAAGCTCCAAATTAATTTTTTATTGAACCATTAGATCCGTATCGTAATTTCGGAGCCATAGCAAAAAGAATCGTCGTATTTGGACATCGTATGAGAAAGTTATGCTCGTTTCCGTGCCGAGAAAAGTGCTGGTGCTGTCAAAACCGCAAAAGTGGAAATCTACCGCAGAAGCGGGACCGCGGAAGCGGGAATTTGTCCGCAGAAGCGGAAAATTTTTCGCGGAAGCGAAAACTGCTGGAGGCAGAGAGCTTTCTTTAAAAATCAGACTTGGCTCATTTTTCACTTCATTTCTTCCATGGGAGCCGACTTTGGAGCAACTTTGGAGAGCCATTTTCATCACCAAGCATGAGGTAAGTGATCTCTAATAGTTTTGAGTATATACATCAATTATGTATGGATTTTAGCATGAAAATGGGTAGAAATTTGAGGGTTAGAGGAAGACCTAGAAATATTTTGTTATTGGATTTTTACCACGAATTTAAGCATGGAATTAAGTGAAAATTATATATTTGAGTTCCTAAGGTCATGGGTAAACTTTATCTTCGAAAATTTTTGGATTCCGGGGTTGAAACTTTATTTTGGTCAACTTTTCGTTCGGGGTTGAAAATTGTTATAAATTGGATTATAATGAATACCTTAGCATATATGAATGGATTTACATAATCATTGGTTGGTTTTGGGAGCATTGTACGTCGGTTCAAGCCTTCGGAGGAATGTAGAATGCCGGTTATGGGTCTTCGGAGCAAGGTGAGTCTCCTTTCTAATCTTGTGAGGGGGAATTTACCCCATAGGTGAGTTAAATTGGTTATTGTGCTCCTATTTGTGGGGGCTACGTACGCACGAGGCGACGAGAGTCCGTGCGTAGCTACTATTATGCTATTGTCCGGGTAGTTTAGGACCCAAAAGCATGTCATACTTGAATTAACTGTGAACCTATTAATGGCTTGAATTGCTTAAATCAAATTAAACTAATAAATAGAATTCTAAAAAAACGTAAGCTTCGTTTCTCAAAATATTAAAGAGAATTGGCCTTTCTTGGATAATTGCTCTATGTTGACTTCTTGACTGATTGTCTGTCTGTCTGTGTTTATTTTGGAACGGGCCGAACGCCTCGGCAGATTAATAGATGCATCTATAGGCGCGCCGTCGACCCTCGACAAATGTACATTTATTTCTGTTGGAGTGGGCCGTCGACCTCGGCATGATTTGCGCATGTTTGTATTGCTGCCTGGACTCATTTGAGTTGTTTTATGCCTCACTATGGCTCGAGATCATATTGTTAATAATAACAAGAAATCTAAGGGAATTTCCTATAAAAGAATTATGTGTTTACCCGTTTCCTCTATCTGGATAAAAATCATGTTAGAAAATAAATCCANGTTGGGCGCAGCAGCACGGACGATTTGGGGACTAGGTGAGTTTTTGTATGCAAGGCGGCCCGCAGCTTTTAAAGTCCCTTCTAGTAAAAATGTATTTCCTTTCTGTCCATTGTATTCCGGACGGATATTGCATTGTATTTTTAAATTCTTATCAGTAGATGCTCATGCACTTGTGACACCGGGTTTCTGGGATGGTTTTAACGGATTTGTTCTAATTGTTGTTATTTAAAATTTAATTCAAGTAGTGACTTTTATTTATGTAAAATAGAAGGGAAAATCTTAGATTTTCAAAAGTATTAAAAGTGGAAGTAATTGATAATTTTGTTGGCTGGCCTGACAGAGGTATCCGGCGCCACCACGACCCTTAGTGGATTTTGGGCCGTGACAACATGGTATCNGACTTTTAGGAGTACTTCCCTTCTTGATTTCCTTATCGTGCGGTTCTATTCCTTTGAGGCTTATGCCTTTGATTCCTTCCTACTCAATCTTACGCGATGCGAGCGCTTGCTAGAAATCGAGAATTTGAAGAATTGAAATGGCACTACAAATGTGGTGCGGGATGATTTTCCCGGTATAGTTAATTAGACTATTATAGTCGCTTTATGGAATGGTATTCTATTATTCAGCTCAGTAACAGAACTTCTAAGAGCCTTGAGGCTAGGCATAGGTTGCCATGATGCTCATGAGCGATTTTCCGCAGTGTTGTTGTGATGGTAGGATGTTTGCCCACGTGTCGGGGCAGTGGATGAATTGAAGGGAGGTTTACTCAGCGTGTAATCAAGGGATTCAGTATTTTATTTTCAGCAGGGGAAAAGGCAGTCGGATTAAGAATGGTCAGATGTGGGCTGGTGGAAGTAATGAAACGTGGTAATTGCAAGCGTGGTAGAGTTCCCCTCTACATTAGGGTGATGTTGTCCTAATTGGACGTACTAAGTTTATCGATGTTAAAATCTGCTACAATTCGCCTTTGTGGCAGGATATTGTGAAATAGTATTGGAGTTACGACTGTCAGATATCGCGTGGTGCAGTGGTTTAAGATTGAATCAGAATTTCTAATATTGACGGCTCGATAAAGATGACCTTTGGAAAGGTTTAAAGTTAGCAGCAATGGTGGATTCAAGTGCCACAAAGATAGATTTTATTTGAGTCAACAATTGAGAAGCGAAGTATGAGGAAGGACATGTGGGAAGTGCCATGCGGTGTTTAAAATTTCTAAAAGGCCGAGTATGAGCAGTAAGGTCAAGTGACCGATTAAGGAGATGAGTTCTGCCAAAGTGGGAGAGTGGCGGGTATGCATACGGGCTTGGTAGTAGGAAGACTACGGGCCTTAAGGATAGTTTGGATCGAATTATGGATTTTAATGATTTGTGATTGAAGCCTGCGGGTATGATGTGAAGTATGGGCTATTATGCGGCAGAAGATTGATATGGCAGGAAGGAGCTGCTTGAAATAGAGGAGGGTGCAGCATCACCCTGAATTGGAAGGGTGTTGCCGCACATTTAATTGATGTTCGCGAGGGGCGAATAGACTTGTGCAGCTGGAAGGTGAGCTCAGACTTAGGATGGGCTATTTGTGTCATTGCAAATGTATTCCGTGCAACGGCGTGGGAAGATGTCGGGAGGTGATTCCCCTAGATGGGTTATTCCCTGCTAGCAGGTTAGCGGTCGCGTGGTTGGCGAAGCTTCTGCAAGGAATTATATTGGTTGTTCCACAAGGAGATCAGTCGTGCGAATGTGGATAATGATTCAAAATATGGAAGATGGGGATTTACAGGAAGATTCCGAGAAATTTTGATAATTTATGGCGCAAGGTTATGCCAATAAGAGGTAAAGAGGTCGGGCGAACTCAGGAATTATGAAATGATGGCTTCAAGCTAAGTGGGAGAGTCCCACCGCTTATGATTAGGCTGTATAGTTAATTATTTGCATGATTTCTGGTTATTATCATATTGATGGATTACTTCAGCTATGAGAAAAGACAATAACTGGTAATTCGAGCAAAGGAATTGTTGGAGGCAAGCTACGGTTAAATACAGGTTTCAGAGAGAGTGATTTCGCCAGGTGCTTCGCCGAGAGAGTATTCGTGTGTTATAATATTTATGGAGTGAATTATATTCGGGACCAAGTCAGAGCGGGTGGCTCTCAATAATGGTCCTAGTTAAAGTGTGGTGCCCAATGATTTCGAGCCTATGAGTACGGTTAAGAATCAAGCTTTGTAGCAGCTTATGAGAAGGTGCCCAGAATGTTCTACGATATTTTGACTTGCGGGTAGCATTTGAGAGATACGAAATGGTTCGTGGGATTTGAGACAACATGGTCTCGTGATTTAAGGTCACTCGGGATGAGTGCAGATGGAGTATGTTATGTGTTGAATGAAGAAGTATAATTTTAAGGCAATCAAGGATTTAGTGGAAGGAAGTAGATTGATTAGCCATGGTTAACTTGGCATATTGGTAGTGGTGATCAGTTCATCTAGCGTGAGCAAGTCATGCATGTGAGTTGTGGCGGTGCATGTGATGCTTGTCGGCCGCAGTGATTGATATTATTCAGAAGCATACTTCTGTTATGGCCTGTTATGAGTAGGCGGATCCCGGAAGGGTTATGGTGGCTTGGACCACTACTTAGAGATTGGCATATTCGATGGTTATGAGAATTCGCTTGTATGTCGCTATAGTTCTCCTGAAGTGAGTTAAATGAAAATTTTTATATGATGAAGTGTTAGTCTATCAGTGGTTCCAGAGTTGTGATGGAAATCGTGTCTATCGTATATCGGCACGTTGGGTGTAGTGAGTGATATGGAATTTGAAGTGAGGATCGAGGTTACAGTTTGATAATGACTATGATGTCACGAGCTCGGATGAGAAGGAAGGGAGTTTCAGTGTTTTGAGTAAGTTGGTATTGTTGTCAGTATCACCTGAGATCGGTGTTTTGTGAGAAAGGCTTTGCGTCCTGGTTAAGGATTCTTGATCGCTTTTCAGCGTTGGTGCAACCGGTGGTTTGGATGTGCAGACCCGTTAATTATTTCGGAAGGTTGTGGGAGCGTGTCCCACGGGAATATTGTATAAGTGTGACCTGTAGTCACTTGATTGATTAGAGATTTAAACCAAGTATGAGGATTCTGGTAATATCATTGATTTGAGAATTTATGCCTGGGGGGAATCTGTTCATTGGGTCATAGACTACGGAGGTTCGCTCCAGTTGTGATGGATGTTCTTGTGTGTTATGAGAAGAGGGAAGTTAACATGGACCTTTGAAAGGTCATTGGCCTAGTTGGGCCCGATCAGGATCGACTTGATGTAGGTGGATGGATTTAAACGTGGAAGTGAGCCTTACATCAGGCCACTTGTGTTCATTTCAGTAATTCACTCTTAATGGAAGAGTAGTCGCAGTGTTATTTCATGGTCAGCTATTTCATGTAATGATGTATTGCACCGTATGAGCTGTGAGACGGCTTGGTAACTTCTTATATGTTGAGGTTCCGCTCAACAGTAATGTCATATTAGCAGGATGGCTCAATGTATTGCACCTCAGTTGTGCTTGAGTTTTGTAGCCTATAACGCTATATGTGTCCTCAGGGATGGTATTATACACCTTAGCGTGTCTATGACCGATATTCGGTATTTTTTTATAATGAGCAATCTAGCTCGATGTGCATCTCCTTTATTGAGTGCTATGATTATTCGGATCGGGTTGTGCGCCGCAACAGTGTGATGTCGAGTCTGGTTTTTCTATATGCTACTTTTTTGTGTTTCGCTTCCTATCTTCTAAGGAAAATCTGTATTAGTGCGGGGGTTAGGTAAATCCTTCCAGAGTTCGAATTCCTGTTTATGTTGTGATCGGATTGGTGGCCTATTGGCACATTGTGGCGTCATATGAGACTTTGGATCGCATTCGGAGTGGCTTATTACCTGAGCAGTTTGTACTGGGTGAGACGAGATTGTGGGATTTAGGATCAGTGCAATCTGATTATATGGAGTATATTAAGGAGCAAAGATCATTATTCGGTTCAGAATGTGGTAGTGTTTCTTGTCAGAAGTATAGACTTAGTGATTGGTTGACTCGGCAGTTGATTATGAATTTCGTCACATCTCATCCATCGTGGAGGTATTGTAAGAGTTAGAGTAAGACTTGCGTGTGTCATGAGGTGCAATGGGAACATCTGATTCGTTGAATTTTGGCTAAGTTGATCGGAAAATGTTATTGTGGTCCTATGAGTAAAGTGATGCAAAGTGTTAATTCATCAAAGTTATGCAGTCATGTTGGGTACAGCGTGTGGTGAATGATTTGGTTATTATGATGAAAATAGGCCCGGCATAGAATTCCGGATGTTGGAATTGGGCTCTAAGACTTATTTGCTTGAATACAAGGAAATATCTTCAGAATATATCAAGCTAATGTGCTCAGCTAAGTTGTGGCAGCACGGGAAGGTGCATAAGGTGCTAAACAATGATTTAAGATTACTTCGATATAATTCCCAACACGTTCAAGGACGAACGTATGTTTAAGTGGGAGAGAATGTAACAACCCGACCGGTCGTTTTGAGCCCTAGCGCGTCGTTCAGCAGTCTGAGGCCATGAGCAGCTTCATTTCAGGTATTGTGACTTGTTCGCATGGTCGGAATTGGAATTCAGAAAGATCGGAGTTAAATTTAAATGAAAATTCTCATTTCAGAAGCTTAAAGTTGAAAGAATGAACTAGGATTGGATTTTTGAGTAAACGACCTCGGAATCGGGATCTGAAGGTTCCAGCAGGTTCATATGATGATATCGGGCTTGGGCGTATGCCCGGATCGGGTTTCGGATAACCCGGGAGCATTTTGGCGCCTATTGTGGAAGTTAGCATTTTATAAGAAATTGCATCAATTTGGCTTAAAATGCATTTCAGTGTTATTAATGTCCGTTTGGGATTCCGAGACTGGGAGTAGCTCCGTATGGTGATTCTGGAGTTGAGAGCGCGATTAGAAGTGAATTCGGAGGTCCGTAGGTCATTTTGAAGCCGTTTGGCTAAAGATAGAAATTTAAAGGTTTTGGAGAAGTTTGACCGAAAGTGAACTTTTTGATATCGGGGTCGGAATCCGATTCCGAAAGCTGTAGTAGGTCCGTAATGTCAAATATGACTTGTGTGCAAAATTTGAGGTCAATCGGACGTGATTTGATAGGTTTAAGCATCGACAGTATAAGTTGGAAGTTCTAAAGTTCATAAAGCTTGGATTGGAGGTTGATTCATGATTTTAGCATTGTTTTATGTGATTTGAGGCCTCGAGCAAGTCCGTAATGTGTTTTGGGACTGGTTGGTGTTATTGGTCGGGGTCCCGGGGTCCTCGGGTGTGTTTCGGGTTGTGTTGCGCTCTTGTTTGATGCTTTAACGCCGTTTATTTGGACATAGAAGGGGTACCATATTAATCAAATGAGCTCCAAATTAAGTTTTTATTGAACCATTAG
Organism: Nicotiana glauca; assembly: GCA_026770625.1. Lineage (NCBI taxonomy): Eukaryota > Viridiplantae > Streptophyta > Magnoliopsida > Solanales > Solanaceae > Nicotiana > Nicotiana glauca. Next base: position 11,124 of record MU674685.1, read on the forward strand.
TTCCGTATAGTAATTTCAGAGCCATAGCAAAAAGAATCGTCGAATTTGGACATCGTTTGAGGAAGTTATGCTCATTTCCGTGCCGAGAAAAGTGCTGGTATTGTCAAAACTGCAAAAAGATGAAATGTACCACAGAAGCGGGACCGCGGAAGCGGGAATTTGTCCGCAGAAGCGAAAAATTTTCCGCGGAAGCGAAAACTGCTGGAGGCAGAGAGCTTTCTTTAAAAATCGAACTTGGCTCATTTTTCACTTCATTTCTTCCATGGGAGCCGATTTTGGAGCAACTTTGGAGAGCCATTTTCATCACCAAGCATGAGGTAAGTGATCTCTACTAGTTTTGAGAATATACATCAATTATGTATGGATTTTAGCATGAAAATGGGTAGAAATTTGAGGGTTAGAGGAAGACCTAGAAATATTTTGTTATTGGATTTTTACCACGAATTTGAGCATGGAATTAAGAGAAAATTATATATTTGAGTTCCTAAGGTCATGGGTAAACTTTATCTTTGAAATTTTTTGGATTCCGGGCACGTGGGCCCGAGGGTATTTTGGTCAACTTTTCGTTCGGGGTTGGAAATTGTTATAAATTGGATTATAATGAATACCTTAACATATATTAATGGATTTACATAATCATTGGTTAGTTTTGGGAGCGTTGTACGTCGGTTCAAGCCTTCGGAGGAATGTAGAATGCCGGTTATGGGTCTTCGGAGCGAGGTGAGTCTCCTTTCTAATCTTGTGAGGGGGAATTTACCCCATAGGTGAGTTAAATTGGTTATGTGCTCCTATTTGTGAGGGCTACGTACGCACGAAGTGATGAGAGTCCGTGCGTAGCTACTATTATGCTATTGTCCGGGTAGTTTAGGACCCAAAAGCATGTCATACTTGAATTAACTGTGAACCCATTGATGGCTTGAATTGCTTAAATCACATTAAACTAATAAATGGAATTCTAAAAAGACGTAAGCTTCGTTTATCAAAATTATTAAAGAGAATTGGTCTTTCTTGGATAATTTCTCCATTTTGACTTCTTGACTAATTGTCTGTCTGTCTGTGTTTATTTTGGAACGGGCCGAACGTCTCGGCAGATTAATAGATGCATCTATAGGCGCGCCGTCGACCCTCGACAAATGTACATTTATTTCTGTTGGAGTGGGCCGTCGACCTCGGCATGATTTGCGCATGTTTGTATTGCTGCCTGGACTCATTTGAGTTGTTTTATGCCTCACTATGTCTCGAGATCATATTGTTAATAATAACAAGAAATCTAAGGGAATTTCCTATAAAAGAATTATGTGTTTACCCGTTTCCTCTATCTGGATAAAAATCATGTTAGAAAATAAATCCACTGTTTGATATGTATGTTGAGAATAAATAATCGTTGGACCATTATAGTGTGTCAAGTTGACCATCTCGTCTCTACCCCTTCGAGATTAGGCGGGACACTCACTGAGTACACGTTGATTACGTACCCATACTATACTTCTGTACATTTTTGTTGCACAGGTACATGTTATTTTAGCGGCCTGTTGGGCGCAGTAGCACAGACGATTCAGGGACTAGGTGAGTTGCTGTATGCAAGGCGGCCCGCAGCTTTTAAAGTCCCTTCTAGTAAAAATGTATTTCCTTTCTGTCCATTGTATTCCGGACGGATATTGCATTGTATTTTTATATTCTTATATGTAGATGCTCATGCACTTGTGACACCGGGTTTCTGGGATGGTTTTAACGGATTTGTTCTAATTGTTGTTATTTAAAATTTAATTCAAGTAGTGGACTTTTATTTATGTAAAATAGAAGGGAAAACCTTAGATTTTCAAAAGTATTAAAAGAGGAAGTAATTGATAATTTTGTTGGCTGGCCTGACAGAGCTGTCCGGCGCCACCACGACCCTTAGTGGATTTTGGGTCATGACAGAAATGCTGTGCTCAACTCAACTCGTATGCCCAACTCTCACTGAACTGCTCTCCAGAAGCGCGAGGTAAACTGCATACCTCGGTCCGAAATGATAGATACTGGCACACCATGAAGGCGAACAATCTCCCGGATATAGATCTCAGCTAACCTCTCGGACGAATAGGAGACTGCCACAGGAATGAAACGCGCTGACTTGGTCAGCCTATCCACAATGACCCAAACTGCGTCGAACTTGTTCCGAGTCAACGGATGTCCAGTAACGAAGTCCAGAGTGATCCTCTCCCACTTCTACTCGGGGAGCTCAATCCTCTGAAATAAATCATCAGGCTCTGATGCTTGTATTTAACCTGCTGACAGTTCAAACAACGAGCCACATATGCTACAATATCCTTCTTCATTCTACGCCACCAATAATGCTGCTGCAAATCTTGATACATCTTCGCAGCGCCTGGATGTATAGAGTACCGGGAACTATGGGCCTCCTCTAAAATCAACTCTCGAAGTCCATCCACATTAGGCACACATACTCGGCCCTACAATCTCAAAACTTCATCATCATCGGTAACCTGCTGGGCACCTCCACGCTGCACCGTGTCACTGAGGACACACAAATGGGGATCATCCAACTGCTGATCACGGATACGCTCCAATAATGAAGAACGAGCGACCGTGCAAGCCAACTCACGACTGGACTCAGAGACATCCAATCTCACTAACTGATTGGCCAAAACCTGAACATCCAAAGCAAACGGCCTCTGACTGACTGGAATATAAGCAAGACTGCCCATACTGGCTGACTTCCTACTTAAAGCATCGGCCACCATATTGGCCTTCCCCGGATGATATAAAATGGTGACATCATAGTCCTTCAACAACTCCAACCACTTTCTCTGCCTCAAATTCAATTCCTTTTGCTTGAACAAGTACTGAAGGCTCTTGTGGTCAGTGAACACCTCACATGCTATGCCGTACAAATAGTGCCTCCAAATCTTCAAGGCGTGAACAATAGCTGCCAACTCTAAATCATGCACTGGATAGTTCTTCTCATGAATCTTCAACTGCCTCGAAGCATAGGCAATAATCTTGCCATCCTGCATCAACACTACACCAAGCCCAATACGGGAAGCATCACAATAAACGGTATAAGGCCCAGTTCCTGTGGGTAAAACAAACACCGGTGCCATAGTTAGAGCTGTCTTGAGCTTCTAAAAGCTCGCCTCACACTCGTCCGATGATCTGAACTGGGCACCCTTCTGGGTCAACCTGATCATTGGGCTGCAATAGACGAAAACCCCTCCACAAACCAACGGTAGTAGCCTGCTAATCCCAAGAAACTCTGAATCTCTATAGCTGATGCTGGTCTAGGCCAGTTCTTGACTGCCTTAATCTTCTTCAGGTCCACCTGAATACCCTCTGCTGGTACAACGTGACCCAAAAATGCTACTGAACTCAGCCAGAACTCGCACTGGGAGAACTTGGCATATAACTGACTATCCTCAGAGTCTGAAGAACCACTTTAAGGTGTTGCTCGTACTCCTCCTGTCTGTGGGAGTACACAAAAATATAATCAATAAAGACTATCATGAACATGTCTAAATATGGCCTGAACACTCGGTTCATCAACTCCTTGAATGCTGCTGGGGCATTGGCCAACCCAAATGACATGACCAAGAACTTATAATGCCTATACCGAGTACAGAAAGCTGCCTTAGGGACATCAGATGCCCTAATCCTCAACTGATGGTAGCCAGATCTCAAGTCTATCTTTGAAAATATCTTGGCACCCTGAAGCTGATCGAACAAATCGTAAATACTCGGCAGCGGATACTTATTATTTATTGTAACTTTACTCAATTGCTGGTAATCAATGCACATCCTCATCGAACCATCCTTTTTCTTCACAAACAACATTGGTGCATCCCAAAGCGAAACGCTGGGTCTAGTGAAACCATTGTAAAGCAAATCCTGCAACTGATCCTTTAATTCTTTTCAACTCTGGCGGGGCCATGCGATACGATGGGGTAGAAATGGGCTGGGTGCCTGGAGCTAGATCAATACAAAAGTCAATATCCCTATCGGGCGGCATACCCGGCAGGTCTGAAGAAAAAAAATCTCAGGGAACTCCCGAACAATAGGTACCGAATCAATAGAAGGGACCTCTGCGCTGGAATCGCGAACATCCGCTAGATAAGCTATACACCCCTTCTTGATCATGCGTCGAGCCTTCACATATGAGATAAAATTGTGAGTGGAATGACCAGGAGTCCCTTTATACTCTAAACGAGGCAAATATGGTAAGGCTAAGGTCACGGTCTTGGCATGGCAATCCTAGATAGCATGATACGGGGACAACCAGTCTATCCCTAATACGACATCGAAGTCAACCATGTCTAAAAGCAACAAATCAACACGGGTCTCAAGACCCCCCCAATCACTACAACACAGGAACGATGAACCCGGTCGACCATGATAGAATCACCCACCGGTGTAGACACATAAACATAAATACTCAATGCATCACTAGGCATGACCAGGTACAATACAAAATAAGATGACACACACGAATATGTAGACCCAGGGTCAAATAACACTGAAGCATTTCTATCACAAACCAGAATAGTACCTATAACGTATGCATCTAAAGACTCAGCCTCTGGCCTGGCTGCTGGCTAGCCTCCACCTCTAGAGGCCTGAGCTCCACCTCTATGACCTCTACCTCCACCTCTAACACCCCTGCCATCGCCTCTAGCTGGTTGTGGAACCTCTGGTGCCTGAATCCTAGTACGAGAACTCTGATGCTTAAAGATGCTCGGCGCTCGAGGGCAAAATCTGGCAATATGCCTCGGCTCACCACAAGCGTGGTAAGACCTTGACTGCTGTGGCTGAGCACCCCTCAACTTCGGGTAAGCCCTCCTGAGGTGACCATGCTCACCACACTCATAACATCCACGCGAATGCTGTAGCTGAGGAAATTGAGACTGAACTTGTCGACCTGAATGGCCACCTGAAGTAACATGAGTGACCTGGGAGGATGGCCTCTACCACAAGAACCTCTATATCCTGACAAGGTACAACTGAATCTGCCTGCATGACGGGGCCTCTTATTCGACCCATGACCACCTCCCTGTGGGAGAACCATCTCAACTCTACAGCCCATATTGCCCACCTCCCGAAAAGTGATCTCACTCCCGGCCTGAGCCACTATACCTGGCTGACCTACTATGACTGGCTGAACCACTGGAACCTGAACCTGAACCTGGGAAGCTACATACTCTGGAGTACGTATAGCAGGAGTCTGAACCCCTCCTCCAGCCTGAGGAGTGGCTGGTGCTACTGGAAGCAAACCCGCTCGAATGACACTCTCCACGAAGCCTACCAATCTGACTAGAGCGACCTGAAGAACTGGAGTGGCAATGAACCCTCCTGGGACCTGAGCTAGGCCCACCGAAACTGCTGGGGCTGGAACCTCCTCCTCAAACTCAACCTGAAGCTCCGCCTTTGGGGCTACTGCTCGGGGCTCGGACTCCTGAGTGGTAGATGAGGAAACGCGTGTTTTCTCCATCTGCGGAAGAATATAGTAGAAATTCAATCGGTATTTGAGAAACAGAACTGCACGACAAGAAAGAACAAATGTGAAGTTTTTCCTAACTCTGTAGCCTCTGGGGATAAATACAAACGTCTCCGTACCGATCCCTCACACTCTACCAAGTTTGTCCATGAGTTGTGAGACCTATGCAACCTAGATCTCTGATACCAACTTGTCATGACCCGAATTTCCCACCCTAGGGAGTCGTGATGGTGCCCACTCGTAGAAGTTAGGCAATCCAAATCCAAATATTATTCTCCTTCATTTTATGCCATTTTCACCAAATTAAAAACAAGTGTTCAATAATTAAACAACTGCGGAAATATGAAAATTAATGCGGAAGACTTAAGTTAAATAAACTGAACAATAACACAAAATTCACCATTTATCTCTACCCAAGAACTGGTGTCACATCACTCACAGACCACTAAGAGTACTAAATACAAACATTTGACAGGAAATGTAAACTGTTTGTCTCGAAGTACATGAGATAACAGGCGGAAATAAAAGATAGATGAGACTCCGGGCCTGTGGACGTCTGCAAGGCTACCCTGGTGTCTCTGGGCTGAGGGCAGGCTCCCGATCTAATACTGCTGCTCAAATGCTGCTCCAGCACCAGGATCTGTAAGAGCACAGAGTATAGCATTAGCACAACCGATCCCATGTGCTGGTAAGTGTCTAGCCTAACCCCGACGTGGTAGTGACAAGGTTAGGACCAGACTCGAGAAAAACCTGTTCAGTTATATAATATATGGCGAAAGAAACAACAGGGAATAAACAAGTAAAACTGGGGAAGGGAACATGCTTTAGGGGCAACAGATAGAAACAAGACATCAGGGATAAGAGGATAAATGTCTACAGTTAAGTTTCTAACACGTAATAAGGAAATAAGACAACTTCCATATTCAGCTCATCGTGTTGCAGGCGTGCAACCCGATCCCATTTCGTATATCTCGTGGTAGGCGTACCACTCGCTCCCATTTTAATATCACTTGTTGTAGGTGTACCACTCGTTCCCATTTCAATATCACTTGTGATAGTCGTACCACTCACTCCCATTTCATTATCACTTGTGGTAGGCGTACCACTCGCTCCCATTTCAATATCACTTGTGGTAGGCGTACCACTCGCTCCCATTTTAATATCATTTGTGGTAGGCATACCACTCGTTCCTATTTTAATTTATCATTTGTGGTAGGCGTAACACTAGCTCCCATTTCAATATATCATTTGTGGTAGGCATACCACTCGCTCCCATTTAATATCATTTGTGGTAGGTGTACCACTCGCTCCCATTTAAATATCATTTGTGGTAGGCATACCACTCTCTCCCATTTCAATATATCATTTGTGATAGGCGTACCACCCGTTCCCATTTTAATCCAACACAGTATCACAAAGAGAATCCCGACAAGGGAACAAGATAATATAATATTTTTCTGGCAAGGGAACAAGAATATCAAATCAACTATCCCGGCAAGGGAGATCCAACTATAACCAGCCTTATTCAATTCCTACTTAACACAATTAACACCAATACTTAGTCATAACTAAATATTTATTCAGCATCAAAGGCCTTCAACCAAGTTCTCGTAGAATCAATTAAGAATACAACAATTTAGCAATTTAGGACTCAGGGTCATGCTTGACACCGACGCATAGATACTCGTCACCATGCCTATACGTCGTACACAACATCAAAACAAGTAGCAAATATGACTCGACTCCTAATCCCTCAAGCTAAGGTTAGACTGAACACTTACCTCAACTTCTACGACCGAATCAATCCACAACGACCGCTTCCCCTATCGAATTTGGCTCCAACTCAATCAAATCTATACAATAATGATTCCATAGTATCAATATATGCTAAACAAATCAAACCCAATGCCTAATTATAGATTTCCAAGCTTTCTTCCTAAAATTTCAAAATCGCCCCCGGGCCCGCTTGGTCAAAATACGAGGTTCAGACTAAAATTAAATCTCCCATTCACCCACGAGCCCGACTATATAATTTGTTTTCACATTCAACCCCAAAACGAGGTCTAAATTAAGAAAATATAGAAAACCCTAACTCTACCCATTTCCCCCAATTTCCACCCTAAACTACATGATTTGAGCTTAGGAATTGAATAGTTAATGATGAAAAATGAAGAAAACATGTTGTAATTTACTAACCCAAGTGGTATTGATGAAAGAGAGCTTCAATGGATGCCTAAGGACCTTGGAGAAGATGAAACTTGGGTGTTTTTGTGAATGGTCCGCGACTACACTGTTTTGGGAATTAAATATAACTGGGCAAAATTTGCCCTTCGCGTTCGCGGGAAAAGGACCGCGTAACTAGGCAGGTCACCGCGTTCGCGATTGGGAGGGTGCGAACGCAAAGGAGAAAAGCTGGGGGGAGGGGGTCCAGGATTTGTTCTATGCGAACGCATGAAGGACCACGCGAACGCGATGAAGAAAGTTGCAAGGCTACGCGTTCGTGAACCGTTGAATGTGAACGCGAAGAGGAAAATACTGGGGTCCCAAATTTGGCTTAGGTGAATGCGAGATACTGTACGCGAACGCGATGAAGGAAATTCTAATGTTTCGCGAACGCGGTAGAGAGAGTGCGATCGCGAAGAAGGAAATGACTAGGCCCCTGTTGAAGACATTTCTGCAACTTTTCTAAGTTCTAAAACCTCCCCGAACACTTCCGAAACACTCCCGAGCCCTTGGGGCTCCTAACTAATCACATACCCTAACTCAACAACATCCTATGAACTTAACCGTGCGATCAAATCGCCAAAATAACATCAAAATCAATAAATCAAACCTCAAAATCACTAATTTTTCATCAAACTTCATAAACTTTCAAATTTAGAGTTTTAAGTCTGAAACACGTCAAACGATATCCGATTTCAATCAAACTTCAATGAAATATCTTAAAACACATATAAGACCTGTACCGAGCGCCGGAATTAAAATACGGGACCGATACCAACACGTTCTAATCAATTTTCTTTTTTATTTTCCTTAACAATTTCAGAAAAATAATTTCTTTTAAAAATTCATTTCTTGGGCTCGGGACCTCGGAATTCGATTCCGGGCATAAGCCCAAGTCCCATATTTTTCCGCGGACCCTCTAGGACTATCAAATTAGGGTCCGGGTCCGTTTACCAAAAATATTGACCAAGGTTAAATTTACTCATTTTAGTACCAAATTTTAGCATTATTCACAGAATTTCACATTTAAGCTTTCCGGCTACACGCCTGAACTGCGCACGTAAATTGAGTCGACTAAAAATGAGGTTTTCAAGGCTTTGAAAGTACGGAATGAGAAAGAAAATAGGTGATGACCCTTTGGATCATCATAATTTATTTAATTATAATATATTAATTTTAACTATATCTCAAAGGTATCATTTAAATTGTTCAAAACAATGTGACTTTAATTGTGTGGTTAAAATTTAGGTAACTAGCAAAATTATTGAGATACGATCCAACTGTTTTATAAGTTGGTAACTCCCAAAAGTTAGAATACATTGGTTGTTAATAAATTATCATGTATGGATATATTAATTTGTCGCTGTATAATTTTAGGTTGGTAGAAGTTGATGTTGATGTGAGAATTTATTATGTTGAGATAATAATATAATATATTTAGAATTTAAATTAAGATATTTCAAAATGTATTTTTATTGTTATTACTCTTTATAGTAATGATGTACTGTGGGCCGGGCTTAGACCGGGCCTGCGGTCCTAACGGGCTAAACGGGCCTGGCGGGCCGGTCCTGGTGTATCGGTCCTTAATGGTGCAAAAAGCCCGGGGCGGGCCGGGTAGGATATTGAAGCCCACGAGCCCGGGACCGGCTGGCGGGCCTGGGCCGGGCCTAACGGGCCTCAACGGATATTTTTTAATTTTTTTTTTTAAATATAGGCAACAGTCAAAAATTAAAAAAGCAGCCGTTGGGCTAAAATTTTGACCGTTTGGAGGTTTAAAAAATAGCCATTTGCCCCCCAAACTTTATTTTAACCCCAAACTTTATATAATTACACTTTTTCCCAATTATCAACTATAAATAGCCCCTCATTCTTTCATTTTTACTCACTAATTCATCAATCTCTCTCAATCTCTCTCAATCTATATCTAATTTCTCTCCTATAATTGCTTATTTTATTATTACAATTTCGTGAAAAATTGTGAAGTTGGTGAATTGAAGTATTCAAGTCTTCAAGTCTTCAATGATTTTCAATTTTCAAGAAGTTGTTAGGCAATTCGATAAACTCGTTCCAACTCTTAAGTTTTAAGAATATATTTCTGTGTGTTTTAGTTTGCATAATTATAATTAATATGTCATTTTCTTTGAAAAAAATGTTTGGTGGTAAGGGAAAAGCTAAAATTGGTGAAAGTAGTCGCCAACCTACTACCCTTCCCCCGGCTCCCCTACCCAGACCTGTTATCCGTTCTGCTGCTCCTATTATTTTTGATAGTGATAAACCTTGTTTTCAATTTTTTCGATAGTGACTTTTACCATAATGTTGCACCAGGTCAAAGATTAAATGAAGAAGTTACGAATGCTCTTTATCCTAATGAAACTATCTTAGAAAATGATGAGGAAAATGAGGATATAGATGAAACCCAACCGGATTTAGATGATACACCTACTAGTCCTATTAATAACCTAACTGATGCACCGCCCGACCCACCTGTAGAAATCCCTACTTTTAATAGACAACCTTCTAAACGCCTAGAAACATCATTAGTTTGGAATTTTTTTACTCAAGTAAGAAAACAAAATAAGGCTAAGTGTAACAATTATGGGAAATTGTTGGCGCATAAATATACTGGAGACCGTAGCGGCACGGGTAGTTTGACTAGGCACATACTAACACACCCTAGAGATAAAGTTAGATATTTACAAATGAAAGTGCAGCAAGAGGGGACAAGTGTAGATACTGCGGTTAACCCTAGTACAGGTTCAAATCTAGTTCAACCTGGAATTAACACTGTGACCGGAGGTATTTTATATTACGATCCAAATAAAGATCGTGAA
>MU674685.1:25922-69249 GCA_026770625.1 Nicotiana glauca
ATATATATACTACAAAACATTATAAGAAATAAAAAAAATACTACAAAACAAGATTTTTCGTCAAGCACTTTAATCATTAGATTTCTACATATATACTACATATATTTTTATATAGCCATGATATGGTTTATAAGAAATTGCCTTAAACAAAAAAAAATTAAAAAAAAGCCCGGAAATAAAAAAAGCCCGTTAGGCCCGCTAAGCCCACGAGCCCGACCCGTTTAGCCCAGGACCACATGGGCTTAGGTCCGTCATGGGCTGGTCCTATCCATTGAGCCCACGAAGCCCGGGACCTCCAGAGCCCAGGCCCGCTAAGCCCAGGCCCATTAAGCCCGTCCCGTTTGGCCCATTTAGGCCCGGGCTCGGACCACCATACAACCTTACTTTATAGTATGACTTCACTCAGTTTCAATATAGATGGGATAGTTTGACCTGGCACAAAATTTAAGAACGAAAAAGAAAACTTTTGAAACTTAAGAACTTGTCATTATATGTAAAATGGGCAAAATAAAAAATTTAAAGTGAAATTATTTCCAAATATAGAAATGTGTCATGCTTTTGAAACAAACTAATAAGAAAAATATTTTATGTAAATTGAAAGAGAAGGAGTATTTATTTTTTAATCATATTGTATTTTATTTATTTGTATCACCGGCTATATATGGGGTTCTAATATTTAAGTTTATGTCAATAGTTATTCATATAATTTGTTCTTTTTAATTTAGAAAATTTAGCAGGATCATAATATTATCCGCACTTCGTGCGGGTTGTAATACTAGTAAATGAGAAAGGCCAGGTATTACTCAATCCTGAATTCTAAGATTTTGAACCTTTGATTTTTGTTTTAATAAATTCAGATATTAATAAAAAAAAATTAAAAATAAAGAACGCAAGGCGTAATTAAGGCTTGAGGCAACCCTAGCCAGGAATACAAATCCGACTCCTCTTCATTTCTCTTCTCTCCATTTTTCTCAAGTTCTACCTTAGATTAGGGACACATGGCATAGTTAGAATTAATAGCTAAGATTTAATTGACTAAAACAAGGTCCTAGCCAAAGTTTAAATAATTAATTAAGAGAGAGAAAAGTTTATAATATATTCATGGATAAATTATTAATTATTTAAACCATAATTAAGGCATTGCTTTAATCAATTAAATCTTAGCCATTTATTTTAACCTATGCTATGTGTCCCTAATCTAAGCTAGAATTTGGGTAAAATGGAGAAAAAAGAAATGGAGAGGAATCGGATCCCAGGAATACAAAGGGACCATTTGGCCGTACAAAAATTGCACTTTTTCCATTTTTTTAATAATTATTTTCCTAAATCAGTGTTTGGCCATAGAATTTTCAATTTTTACTTGAAGATGAATTTTAAAATTTTTTGAAAAATTTGAAAAATTCTAAAAAACTGTTTATTAAAATTCACTTCAAATCACTCACAAAATTAAAAAATAACCCTGTCACGACCCAAAATCTACTAAGTGTTGCGATGGCGCCGGACACTGCTGTCGGGCAAGCCAACTAAATTAGTTCATGAAGTTCTCATTTTTAACAATCTTGAAAACTAATATTTTCCAGATAACTGAAAGAGACTCTTCTGGCTGCGGGTCGCCTCGAGAAGTGCAGCTCACCAAAATCTCCGTATCAACCATACTGCTACCGCTAGTAGGCACTAGAGTTACATATACATGTGCAATAAAAATGCACAGAAGTGTAGTATGAGTACGAAAATAACGTGTACTCAATGAGTATCCTGTCTAATCTCGAAGAAGTAGAGACGAGATGGTCGACTCTGACACTTACTAGTGGTTTAATAATGATGTCAATGATACATTAAATTGTGAATTTCTATAGACATGATTTTAATCCAATAGAAGGAAATAAGTAAACAATTATTTCTTTTATAGGAAATTTCCAAAATTTCCTTTTCATTATTTATCCAATTATTCTCAGCCATGAAGAAGCAATAACAACTTTAATAATTTCATAGAAACAATACAAGCATGCGCAAATCACGTCGAGGCGTACAACCCGCTATAATAGAAAATAAACTGTGCACTACCGAGGGTCGAACATCGCGAACCATAGATGTATCTATTTAACCTGCCGAGGCGTTCGGCCCGCTCCAAAAATAAACACACAGACAGTCAATCAAGAAGTCCACACGGAGTAATTATCGAATGAAAACAAATCCTCTTTTAACCATTTAAGAAAAATAAAGTTTTATCTGTTTAGAAATTTATTTACTAATTCGATGTGATTTAAGCAATTCAAGCTATCAATAGGTTTACAAATAATCCAAGTATAGCATGATTTTGGGTCCTAACTACCCGGACAATAGCATCATAGTAGCTACACACGGACTCTCGCCATCTCGTGCGTATGTAGCCCTCACATATAGGAGAAAATATCCACTTAATTCACCCATGGAGACAATTCCCTCTTACAAGGTTAGAAATGAGACTCACCTCGCTCCGAAGATCCATAACCGGCATTCCACGCCCTTCTGAAGACTCTAATTGATGCACAACGCTTCGAAACTAGCCAATGATTACGCAAATCCATTAATATATGCTCAATTATTCATTATAATCTAATTTATAGCAATTCCTAACCCCGATCAAAAAGTTAACGAAAACGCCCTTGGGCCCACGTGCCCGGATTTCCAAATTTTTTGAAGAATAAGTTTACCCATAGCTTCACGGACTCAAATATATAATTTTCTCTAAATTCCATACGCAAAATCGTGGTCAAAATCCAAGAATACTAATTTTCTAGGTTTTTCCTCAAACACCAAGTTTTCTACCAATTTACATGCTAAAACTAAAATAAAATCTATATATTTAACTCAAGATAGGTGGGGTTAGCTTACCTTGTCGATGATGATGAAACACCACATTTGAAGCTCTCCAGAATCGCCCATACCAAGAGAAAAATGGGTGAAATGAACTCAAACCCCGATTTTAAAACACTCTTCTGCCTCCAGCAATTTTCGCATCTGCAGAAAAATGACCGCATCTTTGGAAAAGTGACCGCATCTGCAGTCCCTTCACTTCCAGCCCAAAATTGCATCTGCGATTAAAGTCCCGCATCTGCGGTCCAAATACCGCAGATGCGGCTATGACAACAACCAGCAACCTCAGCCTTCCAAAAATTCCATTTTCGATCCATTAGCCATCCGAAATCCACCCGAGGCCCCCGAGACCCCAACCAATCATACCAACCAATCCCAAAACACATTACGGACTTGTTCAAGGCCTCAAATCATATCAAACAACGCTAAAACCACGAATCAACCTCCAATCCAAGCTTTATGAACTTTAGAATTTCAAACTTCTACTTTCGATGTTTAAACCTATCAAATCACGTCCGATTGACTTCAAATTTTGCAAACAAGTCATATTCGACATTACAGACCTACACCAACCTTTAGAATCAGATTCCGACCCCGATATCAAAAAGTCCACTTCTGGTCAAACTTCTCAAAAACCTTAAAATTTCTATCTTTAATCAAATGACTCCAAAATGACCTACAGACCTCTAAATTCACTTCCGATTGTGCTCCCAACTCTAGAATCACCATACAGAGCTATTCACAGACTCGGAATCCCAACAAGACATCGATAACACCGAAATGCACTTCAAGCCAAGCTTATGAAATTTCTTCTAAAATGCTAGCTTCCACAATATGTGTCAAAACGCTCCCGGCTTATCCAAAACCCGAACCGAGCATACGCGCAAGTCCGAAATCATCATACGAACCTGTTGGAACCCTCAGATTCTGATTCCGAGGCCGTTTACTCAAAAATCCTACCCTAGTTAATTCTTTCAACTTAAAGCTTCTGACATGAGAATTCTCTTTCTGAATCATCTCCGAATTTCCCGAAATTTGATTCCGACCATGACCTGAAATGAAGCTGCTCATGGCCTCAGACTATTGAATGACGAGGCTCAAAATGACCGATCGAGTCATTACATTCTCCCCACTTAAATATACGTTCGTCCTCGAACGTGCTGAGAACTGCAGTGAAGTAGTTTGAAATCACTATTTAACACCTCATGTGCCTTCTCGTGCTACCACTACTCAGTTGAGCACATTAGCTTGATCAACTCTGAAGATATTTCCTTTTATTCAAGAAGATAAGCCTTAGAGCCTAATTCCAACATCGGAAATTCTATTCTCGACTTGCTTCTGACATACGCTCATTGTATCAATAACTACATGCAACCCCAAAACACGACTACATACCTTAGCTGAATTCATAACTTACACCACTTTACTCATAGGACCACAATAACATTCTCTGATCAATCTAATCAAAATTCCACGAATCTGATGCTCCCATTGCACCGCATGACATACATAGGTCTTGTTCTAACTCTTACAATACCGACATGACGGATGAGATCTGTATAAATTCATAACCACTGCTGAAACAACAATTCATTGGGTCTATACTACTGGCAAGAACTATCACCTCATTCTGAACAAAACAATGGTCTTAGCTCCTTAATATACTTCATATACTCAGATTGCACTGATATCGAATTCAATGATCTCGTCTCACCCAGTACGAACTGCTCATGCAATAAGCCACCCCGGACATAATCAGAAGTCTCACATGATGCCACAATGTGCCAATAGACTACCAATTCGAACGCGATACAAAAGGAAAATGAACTTTGGAAGGAAATGCCTTACTCACGCACCAATGCGGACTTTACTTAGAAAATAGGAAGCAAGGCATACAAAAATAGTATATAGAAAACTATACTCAACATCACATTGTTGCGGCGTACAACCCGATCCAAATAACATACCCATGGGGGCGTATCACCCGATCCACACACAACATACCCATGGGGGCGTGCTACCCGATCCACACATAACATACCCATGGCGACGTGCCACCCGATCCTCACATAACATACCCATGGCGGCGTGCAACCCGATCCACACATAGCACTCACTTAAGGAGATGCACATGGAGCTAAATTGCTCATTACAATAAAATATCGAATTTCGGTCACAAGCACGCTAGGTGCATAATATCATCCCTGAGGGGACATATAGCGCTATAAGCCACAGAACTCAAGCACAATTGAGGTGCGATATACAATCTGAATCTCAAGAGCCATTTAGCTCATAATACATCATTTCTACGCGGATCCTCAACACATAGGCAATTTCTCAAGCTGTCTCACAACTCACA
Organism: Nicotiana glauca; assembly: GCA_026770625.1. NCBI lineage: Eukaryota > Viridiplantae > Streptophyta > Magnoliopsida > Solanales > Solanaceae > Nicotiana > Nicotiana glauca. Next base: position 31,138 of record MU674685.1, read on the forward strand.
CGACGCAATGTATCACTACATGAAATATCTGACAAAAAAAATATCACCCTGACTACTCCTCCATAAGGAGTGCATTACAAAAATGGACACGTTTGGCCTGATACAGAGCCCATATTCACATTTGAATCCATCCACCGACCTCAAGCTGATTCTGGTCGCACTAACTAGGCTAATAACCTTTCCAAGGTCGCCAACAACTCGTCTTTGTTTCATAACGCATAAGAACAACCATCATAACTGGAGAAATCCTCCACATTCCACAACTTAATAGACTGAATGCCCTCCAGGCATATATTCACAATCAATGATATTATCACAACCTTCATATTTGGTTTAAGTCTTTAATCAATCAAGTGACTACCTGCCACACCTATACAATCTTCCTGTGGGACATACTCCCACAACCTACCATAACAAATAACTGGGTCGTACCTCCAAACAACTGGTCGCACTAACACTGAAAAGCGATCAAGAATCATTAACCATGATGCAAGGCCTTTTTCACAAAACACCGATCTCGGGTGACGCTGAAGACAACACCAACTTACCTTAAACCTCAAATCTACTTTATTGCTCATCCGAGCTCGTGACATCCTTGTCAACACTGAACTGTTACCTTGATCTTCACTTCAAATTCCATACCACTCATTGCACCTAACATGGCAACTCAACCAGGGCTAACCATTCCATCTTCTTCCAATTTATCCTTGATTGTCTTAGAAATATTAATAACTCCATTCAACACATAACACATTCCACCCGCACTCGTCCCAAGTGACCTTGAATCACAAGACCAAGTTGTCTCAAATCCCACGAACCACTTCATACTTCCCAAATGCTACGCTGCAAGTCAAAACATCATATAACATTTTGTGCCTCTTCTCATAGGCCGCTACCAAGTTTGGTTCTTAACCGTACCTATAAGCTCGAAATTATTAGGCACCACACGTTACCCCTTTGAGTCCACTAGAACCATTGTTGAGAGCCACCCGCTCTAACTTGGCCCCGAATATAATAAACTCTATGAATCTTCTATCACATGAATACCCTCTCGGCGAAGCACCCGGCCGAATCACTTCCCTTGGAACCCGCATCTATACAAAGCACAAATCCTAAATCCTTTCCAAATATGAACATGAGCCAATAAGGCCAACCATAACACACCTTTAACAATCTCTTTGCTCAAATTACCACCTAAGCTCTTTTCCCGTGGCTGAAATAACCCATCAACATGCTAATAACAAAAAATATTCGCAAGTAGTTAACCATGCAACCCAATCATAGGTAGTGGGGCTCTCCCACTTAGATTGAAGCCACTATTATACAACTCTAGAGTTCACCAGAATTCTTAATCTCTTATTGACATACCCTTGCGCAATCAACCGCCAAAATTCTCGATATCTTACTATGGAAACCCCATTTTTATACTCTGAATGATCAACAACCTTCACACGACCGATCCCTTCGCTGTAAAACCAATAGAATTCTTCGCATAAATCTCGCCAACTACGCGACCGCTAAACTGCTCATAGGAATAACCCATATGTAGAAATCACTCCTCGACATCTTCCAATGCTGCTGCACGGGGTAAAATCACTACGGCATCAATAACCCATCCTGAGTTCGAGCTCACCCTCCAGCTGCACAAGTCCATTCACCCCTCGTGGAAATCAATTAAATGTGCAGCAACATTCTTCCAATTCAAAGTTATGTTGTATCCTTCTTCATTCAAGCTGCTCCTTCCCGTTATATCAAATCTCCTGCTGCATAATAGCCCATACTTCTAATTAAATTCATATACCCCAATCATCAATCACTAATATTCTCAAATCGCTCCAAACTCTCCTTAAGGTACGTGGTCATCCCACTGCAAAGCCCATATGCAACTACGCCACTCTCTCACTTTGGAGGAACTCATCCCCTTAATCGACTACTCGACCTTTGGACTCTTATACTCGGCCTTCTAGAAATTTTAGCCACCGCCTGACACTTCCCACATGTCTTTCCTCATCCTTTGCTGCTCAGCCGCTGCCTTAAATAAAATCTATCTTCGTGGACCTTGAACCCATAATTATTGCTAACTTTAAACCTTTCCGAAGGTCATCTTTCTCGAACCATCAAAATTAGAAATATTGAATCAATCCTAATGTCATGACCCATGTCCACAATAGGTCATGAGGGTGCCTGACCCCATTGTCAGGCAAGCCAACGCGGAAACATTTTTAAATTCTTTTGTTGCTTTTAGTCAGAAATGAGTGAAACAAATACTAAATTTGGAAGTAAGCTAGAAGAGTGAAATACCATAATAGCATAATTTTACAACCCAAAAATAAATGTCTGTGTGCCAGAACCTGGTGTCACAAGGGTGGGCATCTGGTAGAGTGTACAAAAGACATCTTTATCCTACTGTCTGAAATAGGGGAAAGACAGAAAAAAAAAGGAAGACTCCATCCGGCTGCTAAGCGACATAGGAAGGAAGCAACTCACTATGGAAGTATTTGCCGTAAGCTCAAGGGCGTGCACCAGACTGGTAACCAGATGTATCTGCCTCAGATCCTGTACAATTAAGTACAGAAGCATAGTATGAATACATAAATAATATGTACCCAGTGAATATACCGTCTAATATTGAAAAAGCAGAGACGAGAGGTCGACTTGATACTCACTAGGGTCGAATAATATATCAAAGTATTATACTAACCATGAAGAATCACTAATAAGCAACAGTTTATAACAATACATAAAAGTCCTACTCTCCACTATATTTCCAGTTAACCATTTACTTTCATTATATTTATCAATTTATATCGGGCCATGAAAGGCAATATCAATATTTAAAAACTCTCAGGCAACAAATAATAGCATGCGCAAATATGCCGAGGCGACGACTCGATCCAACAGAAATAAACTTTGCACTTGCCGAGGGTCGACAGCACGCCTATAGATGCATCTATTCATACCGAGGCGATCGGCCTGATCCACAAATAACAAGCAATATCAGGTATACACACGAAGGCACATCAATAATCAGTGATGCCATGCAAGATTTCAACAAGTATCAAGTTCGTTCTCACTCCCTTTCAAGTCTCTAGCATATCCTAGGTGATCATATTAACAAGATGATATAGAGATTTCTATAAATAAAGCATGGTGTGGGTCCTAAACTACCCGGATGATAAGCATAGTAGTAGCTACGCACGGATCTCGTCACCTAGTGCGTGCGTAGCCCCCGCATTTAGCAATAGTTACTTAGTTATTATTCCTATTGGGAAAATTCCCTCTTACAAGGTTAGAAAGGAGACTCACCTCGCTCCAAAGCGTACTTCCAATATCAAGAACAAGCCCAAGTCCTCAATTCAGAGCCAAACGATCATAAACTAGTTAAATGAAGTAAGAACCAGTCAATATAGGCCTACAAGATCAAATTTTAACTATTTAAGTAATTTCTCAACCTTTTTCACAAGTTTCCTAACTATTTAACTTACCTTGAAGTGCTATGTTGAAATACTCTCTTTGGAAGCTCCCAAATCGCCTAAGTGTGGTGTAAAAATGAAATAAATGGCCTTTGAGTTCGAATTAAATGAGCTCATTGCCCAGCGATTTCCGCTTCTGCGGTCTGGGGACCGCTTTTGCGGTCTCGCACCTGCGAAACGAGGACCACTTCTGCGGAACTGGGCAAAAATGGCTGGACCGCTTCTGCGGTCTGAGCTTCGCTTCTGCGAAGCCGCTTCTGCGGATTTTGAGCCGCTTCTGCAATTTCTCCTGGCGTGGACAAGGGCCGCTTCTGCGATGGATTGGCCGTATCTGCGGTCCCGCTTCTGCGGTCCTAGAACCGCATATGCGGTTATGAGAGAAGCACCAACCTTTAGCTATTCTTCAACTTTTCTACTTCGCTTGAACCTCGCTTGTTTGACACTCGGGGCTCCCTAGCCCCGCCCGAACATACCGACAAGTCTAAAATCACGAGGCAGACCTACTCGAACCCTCGGAACACCCAACGCAATGCTAAATCTTGGAATCACCCCCCTAAAACCAAATGAATCAAACTATTGAACTTCAAGTTCTTAATTTCCTTCTAATGGGCCAAAACGCCCTTAAACTACTCGGATCGACACTAAATTTTACGAGCAAGACTTAACTGATATTTTGGACCTGTATCAAGCTTCGGAACCAAAATTTGAGCCCGGTACCTAGGAAATCAGTGATTTATTAGTTTCTTTAATTCTTTAAAACTTCAATTTAACAATTTCCAATAAAAATTTATTACTCGAGCCAGGGACCTCGGAATTCGATTCCGGGCATACGTCCTAAAAAGTTGACCGAAGTCAAACTTGTTCTTTTAAGAGAATCTTGAAGAAACAATTGGATATATTTTTACTCAAAACTCTTCCAACTCCCGAACCAACCGTCCACGCAAGTTATAAATTAGCTAAAGTAAGTGTAGGAATTCTTATTTAAGGGAACGGGGTTCTGAAAGGCAAAACGACCGGTCGGGTCGTTACATTCTACACCTCTTAAACAATTGTTCGTCCTCGAACGGACATAGAAAAGCACCCGGACTGCTGAATAAGTGGACCCTCACCACAAAAATTCTCTTGGACCTCAACTGGCGATCTTGTTTATCAATATTGGCGACGGGCTCCTCCTTGTAGCCTAAACTCTCATCTAACTGGATAGTACTGAAGTCCAACACGTGGGATAGGTCGGCATGATACTTCTGAAGCATCAAAACATGAAAAACTAGGTGAACTCCCGATAAACTAGGGGTAAAGAAAGCTCATAGGCAACCTCCCCAACTCGTCTCAACACCTCAAAGGGGCCAAGAAACCTTGGGCTCAACTTGCCCTTCTTCCCGAACCTCATAATGCCCTTCATGGGTGAGACTTTCAAGAGAACCTTCTCGCCAACCATAAATGGTACATCACACGACTTCTGATCCGCGTAGCTCTTCTATCTGGACTGAGCTATGTGAAGCCTCTCCTGAATCAATTTACCTTATCCAAGGCATCCTGTACCAAATCTGTGCCAAGTAACTTAGCCTCACCGGGCTCAAACCACTCGATAGGAGAACGACATCGTCGACCATATAAAGCCTCGTGTAGGGCCATCTCTATGCTGGACTGATAGCTATCGTTGTACGCAAACTATGCTAAAGGAAAGAACTGATCCCACTGACCTTCAAAGTCAATCACACATGCTCTTAGCATATCTTCTAAAATCTGAACTGTATGCTCCGACTGCCCGTCGGTATGAGGATGGAATGTTGTGCTAAGATCTACAAGGGTCCCCAACTCATTCTGAACGGCTCTCCAGAAATAGGAAGTGAACTGAGGGCCTCGGTCTAATATGATGGAAACCGGCACACCATGCAATCGGACTATCTCCCGAATATAAATCTGAGCATACCTCTCCACTGTATAGGTAGTCGCCACTGGAATGAAATGGGCCGACTTGGTCAAACTATCCATAATGACCCATAATGAATCAACCTTCCGCAAAGTCCATGGCAACCCCACTACGAAATCCATGGTAATGCGCTCCCACTTCCACTCCGGAATAGGCATCCGCTGGAGTAGGCCACCTGGTCTTTGATGTTCATACTTGACCTACTGACAATTCAAACACTTAGTCACAAACTTTACTATGTCTTTCTTCATCCCCCGCCACCAGTAATGTTGCCTCACGATACATCTTCGTAACTCCCGGGTGGATAGGATACCGCGAACTGTGTGCCTCCTCTAGGACCCTCCTCCTCAGACCATCAACATTAGGAACACAGACGACCCTGGAGATGCAAAACACCATCCTCGCCAATAGAAACCTCCTAGGCACCTCCCTGAAGTACCGTCTCTCTGAGAACTACCAAGTATGGAACATCAAACTGTCAGGCCTTGATTTGCCCCAATAGCGAAGACTAAGCAACTACACACGCTAGAACTCAGCTGGGCTCAGAAATGTCCAACCTCACAAGCCTGTTATCTAAAGACTGAATGTCCAAAGCTAGGGGCCTCTCCTCTACTAGAGTGTATGCTAAGCTACCCATACTGTCCGCCTTTCTGTTCAAGGCATCCGCGACCACATTCGCCTTGCCCGGATGATAAAGAACGGTAACGTCATAATCCTTTAGTAGCTCAAGCCACCTGCGCTTCCTCAAATTGAGATCCCTCTACTTGAACAAATGTTGTAAGCTGCGGTGATCGGTATAAACCTCACAAGGCACCCCATACAAATAGTGCCTCCATATCTTAAGAGCATGAGCAATCGCTGCCAACTCTAGATCGTGCACATGGTAATTCTTCTCATGAATCTTCAGCTGACGTGAAGAATATGCAATAACTCGCCCCTCTTACATCAACACACATCCCAAACCAATGCGTGAAGCATCGCAATATACCGTATATATCCCTGCACCGAAGGCAACACAAGAATTGGTGTCGTAGTCAAAGCTGTCTTTAGCTTCTGAAAGCTCTCCTCACAACCATCGGACCAATGAAATGGAGCACCCTTCTGAGTCAATCTAGTCAAAGGGGATGCAATAGATGAAAAACCCTGCACAAATCACCGGTAGTAGCTTGCTAACCCCAGGAAACTCATGATCTTGGTCGCTGAAGTAGGACGTGGCCAACTCTGAACTGCCTCGATCTTCTTGGGATCTACCTTAATGCCCTCTCCTAACATAACATACCCCAAGAATGCCACTGACTCTAGCCAGAACTCACACTTGGAGAATTTAGCATATAGCTTCTACTCTCGCAAAGTCTGAAGCACTACTCTCAAATGCTGCTCGTGCTCCCCCAAGCTACGTGAGTATATCAAGATGTTGTCAATGAAGACTATAACAAAAGAAGCAATGTAAGGCCTGAACACCCTATTCATCAAGTCCATAAATACCGCTTGGGCATTAGTCAAGTCGAAAGACATTACCAGAAACTCATAGTGGCCATATCTAGTCCTGAATGCAGTCTTCGGAACAACCGAGTCTCGAATCTTCAACTGATGATACCCTGACCTCAAGTGAATCTTAGAGAACGCCCTAGCTCCTTGCAGCTGGTCAAACAAATCATCAATACGAGGCAATAGATACTTGTTCTTGATGGTAACCTTGTTCAACTGGCGGTAATCGATGCACATCCACATAGTCCCATCCTTATTTTTCACAAATAGCACTGGTGCGCCCCAAGGAGATACACTGGGCCTGACAAACCCCTTTTCTAACAACTCCTCTAGCTGCTCCTTCAACTCCTTCAACTACTTAGGATCCATACGGTACAGTGGAATAGATATAGGCTAAGTGCCTGGGTCCAAATCATTATCACGATCTGGAGGCATGCCAGGAAGATCAGAAGGAAAAACATTGGCAAACTCTCAGACTACCGGCACTGAATCAATCATCAGAGACTCTGCAGTGGTGTCTCGAACATAAGATAAGTAAGCCAAACAACCTTTCCCGACCATGTGTTGATCCTTCAGGAAGGAAATAACCCTGCTAGGCATATCAACTGTGGAACCTTTCCACTCCAATCTCAGCAATCCTGGCATCACTAGCGAAACAGTCTTAGCATGGAAATCAAGGACGGTGTGATACGGAGATAGCCAATCCATGCCCAAGATGACCTCAAAATCGATCATATCCAACAATAGAAGATCTGCTCTAGTCTCGAAACCACAGAAAGTGACCACACAGGGCCGGTAAATCTGATCCACAACCACAGAATCGCCCACAGGAGTGGACACATGAACAGGAGTGCACCAAGGCTCAGAAGAAATAACCAGGGAACGAGCAAACAGAGATGATACATATGAATAAGTAGACCCCGGATCAAATAATATCGAAGCATCCCTGCCACTGACGGAAATAATACCTGTGATGATGGTATCTGAGGCCAATGCATCTGGCTTGGCCGGAGAGCATAGAATCTAGATGGAGCACCGACTGTCTGGCCTCCACCTGACTGAGTAGTAGCTAGATGACCTCTCCCTGCCTGACCTCCACCTCTAGGACGGCCTCTACCCGCCTGCCCTTCACCTCTAGGTGGCTGGGTAGCTGGTGCTGAAATCATGGGCTACTGACCCTGTTGCACTACCTTGCCCCGAAGTCTGGGGCAGTATCTCCTCATGTGACCGGGATCTCCGCACTCAAAACAACTGCGCGGGGTGGCGACTTGCTGATAACCCGTAGACCTATTGGAAGAAGCCTGGATAGCCGGTGGATGACATGCACTCTCCGGCATGGCACTGAAGTAAGAATCAGAAGGACCCTAGGGACCTGAATACCCACTGGAGGAACCCTGAATAGCTGGCGGGTGATAGGAATTCTCGGGCATAGCACTGAAATAGGGGCGCGCTGGAGCCCCCCGGGCAGGATATGGTGCTGAAACTGGTGGCCTACTAGGCTGTCCCCTCCCAAAATGACCTCTGCCCCTAGCTGGGGCACCTCTGAACTCACCGGAGAACCTAGCTCTCTTATCCTGTTGTATCTGCTCTCTACCCCTATGGCGATATCCCTCAATCCGGCGAGCAATCTCGACCACTAGCTGATACTCTGTGCCCATATCCACCTCTCGAGCCATACCAAATAGAATACCGGGCTGCAACCCAGCGACAAATCTCCGCACTCTCTCCGCATCTGTATGAAGTATCATAAGTGAATGGCAGGACAACTTGGAAAACCTCGCCTCATAGTCAGTCACAAACATCTGACCCTGCTCGAGATGATCAAACTGGTACCGCAGCTCCTCCCTCTTAGAGGGCGGGATGTACCTATCCAAGAACAACTGTACGAACTGACCCCAAGTGATGAGAGGAGAACCCGCTGGCCTGCCAAGAATATAGGACTACCACCATCTACGAGCCCTGCCCTCGAGCTGAAAAGTAGTGAAATCAACTCCATGCGACTCCAATATCCTCATGTTGTACCATCTGTCCTTGCACCTATCAATGAAGTTAGGCATCCTCATGACGCTCACCCCCGAAGACTGAAGGATAAAGCCTGGTCCATTTGTCCAATAACTTCTGCGAATCACCATCCACAGCTGGCTTGGGCTGGGGTGCCACTGTAGCAACTGGCTGAGCCCCATCTGCGGGTAGTGCACCCGGAGTCTGATATATTGCAGCTGCATGACTTGGAGCCTGAGCAATAGGGGTATGGGCTCCCCCTCCTGCCTGTGAAGTAGCTGGGCCTGCTGGAAATAAACCAGCCTGAGTCATAGTGTCCATGAACTGTAGCATGTGGCCCATGAACTCCTGAAATCCCGGTGCTGTCATGAAATCTGTCGGGGTAGGCTCAGCTACGGGCACCTCGCCCTGCTCCTCAATGATAGGATCCCCTACAGGATCCATTGGTGGTGCTACGGGAATGGCTCTGGGATGCCCTTGTCCCCTACCACGGGCCGGTGCATTCCCCCAACCTCTACCTCAGCCTCTAGCAACGGGGGAAGCAGCTCCTCCCGGGTCTGGAACGTCAACGGTGGGAGTTCTCACCATTTGTGAGAGAATAGAAGAGGGAAATTTAGTACACTAACCACTGCACGACATGTAATTAATAAAAAGTAGTCTTTCCCAATACCCTATAGCCTCTCAAAGATAAATACAGACGTCTCTGTACCGATCAACAGGACTCTATCAGGTTTGCCCATAACTCGTGAGACCTACGTGAACCTAGTACTTTGATATCATGTTGTCACGACCTATATCCACTATAGGTCATGAGGGTGCCTGACCCCATTGTCAGGCAAGCCAACACGGAAACATTTTAAAATTTTTTTGTTGCTTTTAATCAGAAATGAGTGAAATAAATACTAAATTTGGAAGTAAGCCAGAAGAGCAAAATACCGTAATAGCATAGTTATACAACCCAAAAATAAATGTATACCAAAGTGTGTGCCAGAACCTGGTGTCACAAGTGTGGGCATCTAGTAGAGTATATAAGAGACATCTATATCCTACCGTCTAAAATAGGGGAAAGACAGAAAAAGTAAAGGAAGACTCCATCTGGCTGCTGAGCGGCATATGAAGGAAGCATCTCACCGTGGAAGTCTCTGCCGTAAGCTCAAGGGAGCGCACCGGACTAGTAACCAGATGTATCTGCCTCAGATCCTATACAATTAAGTACAGAAGCGTAGTATGAGTACATAAACAATATGTACCTAGTGAGCATCCCGTCTAATCTTGAAGAAGTAGAGACGAGAGTTCGACTTGATACTCACTAGGGTCGAATAATATATCAAAGTATTATACTAACCATGAAGAATCACTAATAAGCAATAGTTTATAACAATACATAAAAGTCCTACTCTCCACTATATTTCCAGCTAACCATTTACTTTCATTATATTTATCAATTTATATCAGGCCATGAAAGGTAATATCAACATTTAAAAACTCTCAGGCAACAAATAATAGCATGCGCAAATATGCCGAGGCGACGGCCTGATCCAACAGAAATAAATTGTGCACTTGCCGAGGGTTGACGTCGCGCCTATAGATGCATCTATTCATACCGAGGCGATCGGCCCGATCCACAAATAACAAGCAATATCAGGTATACACACGAAGGCACATCAATAATCAGTGATGCCATGCAAGATTTCAACAAGTATACAAGTTCGTTCTCACTCCCTTTCAAGTCTCTAGCATATCCTAGGTGATCATATTAACAAGATAATATAGAGATTTCTATAAATAAAGCATGGTGTGGGTCCTAAACTACCCGGATGATTAGCATAGTAGCAGCTACGCACAGACTCTCGTCACCTAGCACGTGCGTAGCCCCCGCATTTAGCAATAGTTACTTAGTTATTATTCCTATTGGGACAATTCCCTCTTACAAGGTTAGAAAGGAGACTCACCTTGCTCCAAAGCGTACTTCCAATATCAAGAACAAGCCCAAGTCCTCAATTCGGAGCTAAACGATCACAAACTAGTTAAATGAAGTTAGAACCAGTAAATATAGGCCTACAAGATCGAATTCTAACTATTTAAGTAATTTCTCAACCTTTTTCACAAGTTTCCTAAATTCTGACCCCGGGCCCACGTGCCCGAATTCCGAGATTTTTCGAAGAAAGTTGTTCTCTATTACCTAAGGATCAATAATATATAAATTCTAGTTCATTTCATAACAAATTTCGTGGTTAAATCTTGATTTTTACTTAAACCCTAGGTCTAGCTCTAACCTCTTTGATTTCACCTAATTTTTAGTGTTTAATCAACTTAATATACATGTATTTAAACTAATAATGAATGAAATTAACTTACCTTGAAGTGCTCTGTTGAAATCCTCTCTTTGGAAGCCCCCAAATCACCTAAGTGTGGTGTAGAAATGAAATAAATGGCCTTTGAGTTCGAATTAAATGAGCTCACTGCCCAGCGATTTCCGCTTCTGTGGTTTGGGGACCGCTTTTGCAGTTCCGCACTTGCGAAACGAGGACCGCTTCTGCAGAACTGGGCGAAAATGGCTGGACCGATTCTGCGGTCTGAGCTTCGCTTCTGCAGAGCCGCTTCTGCGGCTGAGGTCCGCTTCTGCAGAGCCGCTTCTGCGAATTTTGAGCCGCTTCTATGATTTCTCTTGGCCTAGACAAGGGCCGCTTCTGTGATGGATTGACCGCATCTGCGGTCCTAGAACCATAGATGTAGTTATGATAGACGCAACAACCTTCAGCTATTCTTCAACTTTTTTACTTCGCTCAAACCTAGCTCGTTTTACGCTCACGGCTCCCGAGCCCCGCCCGAACATACCGACAAGTCTGAAATCACGAAGCAGACCTACTCGAACCCTCGGAACACCCAACGCAACGCTAAATCTTGGAATCACCCCCTAAAACCAAATGGATCAAACTATTGAACTTCAAGTTCTTAATTTCCTTCTAACGGGCCAAAACGCCCTTAAACTACTCGGATCGATACCAAATTTTACGGGCAAGTCTTAACTGATATTTCGGACTTGTACCAAGATTCGGAACCAAAATTCGAGCCTGGTACCTAGGAAATCAATGATTTCTTAATTTCTTTAATTCTTTAAAACTTCAATTTAACAATTTCCAATAAAAATTCATTACTCGGGTTAGGGACCTCGGAATTCGATTCCGGGCATACGCCTAGGTCCCATATTTTCCCACGAACCCTCTGGGATCATCAAACCACGAATCCGGGTCCGTTTTCTCAAAAAGTTGACCAAAGTCAAACTTAGTCATTTAAGAGAATCTTAAAGAAATAATTGGACATATTTTTACTCAAAACTCTTCCAAATCCCGAACCAACTGTACCCGCAAGTTATAAATTAGCTAAAGCAAGTGGAGGAATTATTTTTTAAGGCAACGGGGTTCTAAAAGGAAAAATGACCGTTCGGGTCGTTACACCTAAACCAGCGCACCCTGCGATATCTGACAGTTGTATCTCCAATACTATTTCTCAATATCTTGCCCCAAAGGCGAATTGTAGAAGATCATAACACCGACAAACTTAGTACGATCAATTAGGATGACACCCCATCATAGAAGAAAGCTACACCACGCTTGCAAATACCAAGTCTCATTGCTTCCACCAGCCCACATTTGACCATCCTTAGTTCAATTGCCTTTCCCCTACCGGAAATAAAATACTGAATCTCTTGATCATGCACTGAGTAAACCTCCCTTCAAGTCATTCACTACCACAACACGTAGGCAAACATCCTACCATCGTATCACTACTGCTAAATAATCATTCATAATCATCATGGAAACCTGTGCCTAGCCTCAGAGCTCTCAAAAGTACCGCTACTAGGTTGAAACAATAAAATATCCTTCTACCCAGCGACGATAATAATTCGATTATCGATACCGGGAGAAACATCCCGTATCACATCTATACTACAATTACGGTTCTTCAATTCTCGATTTATAACAACTGGTTCGCGTCGTGTAAGATTAAGTAGAAAGGAAACAATGGCATAAGCCTCGAGGAAATCGAATCGCACGGTAAGGAATCAAGAAGGGAAGTACTCCTAACAGTCCTACAACCTCACGAGGATAAATACAGTCGTCTCCGTACCGATCCGCAAGACTCTACTAGACTTGCTCATGACTCGTGAGACCCTAGGAACCTAGTGCTCTGATACCATGTTGTCACGATCCAAAATCCACTATGGGTCGCGATGGCGCCGGACACTCCTGTCGGGAAAGCCAACCAAATTAATTGATGAAGTTCTCATTTTTAACAATCTTGAAAACTAAGATTTTCCTTCAATTTTTCATAAATAAAAAGATATCTGCTTCAATTCAAATTAAATAATAAGCGATTCATACAAAATATTTCAAAATCATCCCAGAACCTGGTGTCACAAGTGCATGAGCATTTACTAAGAAGGGAATAAAATACAACAACTATCCGAAACACAATATTGGACAGAAAATAAATACAGATAACTGAAAGAGACTCTTCTGGCTGCGGGTCGCCTCGAGAAGTGCAGCTCACCAAAATCTCCGTATCAACCATGCTGCTACCGCTAGTAGTCACTAGAGTTACATATACCTGTGCAACAAAAATGCACAGAAGTGTAGTATGAGTACGAAAACAACGTGTACTCAATGAGTGTCTCATCTAATCTCGAAGAAGTAAAGACGAGATGGTCGACTCCGACACTTACTCGTAGTCCAATAATGATGTCAATGATACATTAAATTATGGATTTCTATAGACATGATTTTAATCCAATAGAAGGAAACAAGTAAATAATTATTTCTTTTATAGGAAATTTCCAAAATTTCCTTTTTATTATTTATCCAATTATTCTCAAGCCATGAAGAGGCAATAACAACTTTAATAAGTTCAAGGCAGCAATACAAGCTTACGCAAATCATGGCGAAGAGTACGACCCACTCCAATAGAAAATAAACCGTGCATTGCCGAGGGTCGAACGGCGCGAACCATAGATATATCTATTTAACCTGCCGAGGCGTTCGACCCGCTCCAAAAATAAACACACAGACAGTCAATCAAGAAGTCCACACAGAGTAATTATCCAATGAAAACAAATCCTCTTTTAACCATTTAAGAAAAATGAAGTTTTATCTGTTTAGAAATTTATTTACTAATTCGATGTGATTTAAGCAATTTAAGCTATCAATAGGTTCATAAATAATCCAGGTTAGCATGCTTTTGGGTCCTAACTACCCGGACAATAGCATAATAGTAGCTACGCACGGACTCTCGTCATCTCGTGCGTATGTACCCCCCCACATATAAGAGAAAATATCTACTTAATTCACCTATGGGGACAATTCCCTCTTACAAGATTAGAAAGGAGTCTCACCTTGCTCTGAAGATCCATAACCGACATTCCACGCTCTTCCGAAGACTATAATTGATGCACAACGCCCCAAAACTAGCTAATGATTACGCAAATCCATTAATATATGCTCAATTATTCATTATAATCTAATTTATAGCAATTCCTAACCCCGATCGAAAAGTTGATGAAAATTCCCTCGGGCCCACGTGCCCGAATTTCCAAAATTTTTGAAGAATAAGTTTACCCATAGCTTCATGGACTCAATATATAATTTTCTCTAAATTCCATACCCAAAATCGTGGTCAAAATCCAAGAATACTAATTTTCTATGTTTTTCCTCAAACCCCAAGTTTTCTACCAATTTACATGCTAAAACCCATGCTATATCAATATATTTAACTCAAGATAGGTGGGGTTAGCTTACCTTGTCGATGATGATGAAACACCCCACTTGAAGCTCTCCAAAATCGCCCATACCAAGAGAAAAATGGGTGAAATGAACTCAAACCCCGATTTTAAAACACCCTTCTGCCTCCAGCAATTTCCGCATCTGCGAAAAAATCATCGCATCTGCGAAAAACTGATCGCATTTGCAAAAAATGACCGCATCTACGGCCCCTTCACTTCCAGCCCAAAATCGCATCTGCGATTGAAGTGACGCATCTGCGGTCCAAATACCGCAAATGCGGTTATGACAACAACCAGCAACCTCAGCCTTCCAAAAATTCTATTTTCGATCCGTTAGCCACCCAGAATCCACCCGAGGCCCCCGGGAACCCAACCAATCATACCAACCAATCCCAAAACCATTACGGGCTTGCTCGAGGTCTCAAATCATATCAAACAATACTAAAACCATGAATCGATCTCCAATCCAAGCTTTATGAACTTTAGGATTTCAAACTTCTACTTTCGATGTTTGAACCTATCAAATCACGTATGATTGACTTCAAATTTTGCAGACAAGGTGTATTCGACATTATGGACCTACTCCAGCCTTCGGAATCAGATTCCGACCCCGATATCAACAAGTCTACTTCCGGTCAAGCTTCTCAAAAACCTTCAAATTTCTATCTTTAGCCAAATGACTCCAAAATAACCTACGGACCTCCGAATTCACTTTCGATCGCACTCCCAACTCCAGAATCACCATACAGAACTATTCACAGACTCGGAAACCCAAACTGACATTGATAACACCGAAATTCACTTCAAGCCAAACTTATGAAATTTCTTCTAAAATGCTAGCTTCCACAATAGGCGTCAAAACTCTCCCAGGTAATCCAAAACTCGAACCGAGCACACGTCCAAGTTCGAAATCATCATACGAACCTGTTGGAACCTTCAGGTCCCGATTCCGAGGTCGTTTACTAAAAAATCCCATCCTAGTTAATTCTTTCAACTTAAAGCTTCTGAATTGAGAATTCTCTTTCCGAATCATCTCCGAATTTCCCGAAATTCAATTTTGACCACGCGTATACGTCATAATACCTAAAATGAAGCTGCTCATGGCCTCATACTGATGAACGACGCGCTAGGGCTCAAAATAATCGATCGGGTTGTATTTATGTCTAAACACAACTCTAATTTTTAAATATCATTTTCACTTGAATTTTTTCCACATTTTCCCTAAATTTTACAGTTCTTATGTCCAAAAGCCCACGAAGTCATCACTTTTCCCTTTTTCTTTTTTTCCATTTTCATTTTTTTATACAGTTGGCGTATAGTATATAGATGATTCATTATATTATTACTCATACTATTTGTATAGGACAAAATCTGCCCTAAAAATTTTTAGCGTAAAGTGACATTAAGGAAAGGGTCAGTCGAGGTCGACTAGGAAGCAGTGAGATTCATGGTCGGACTGTCAACAACGACCGAGGTCGAGCACCAAGGATAGAGCAATAACGACTAGTTTTTTTAATAGGATATTTAAGAGAATATTCTATTGAATATTATCTGCACTTGTACTATTAAGGTTCGTTAGGGACATGTCTCATATAAATAGAAAAAAGAGACAATGGTGCAAGGCATGTAATACTCACTTGACAAGAACACTTCTTGAAAAGAAGATTCTCTCTCTCTCCCTCCCTAGCAAAGATACAAACTTTACCTTTTCATCAATATCTCACATACATTATTCCACATTTTTTCATTAGATCCGAGAATAGTTCCAACATTGTAGGATATGTTTGTCATTTATCGTTGTCAAGAGGAATAATCATCTATTTCATTCATTATTGGGTGAATCATTCTCCTTGTTTACATAAATGTCATTTATTGCTAGTAATTCATCCATTATTGCTCTCATCTTTTGAAATATTAAATGTGCATTACTTTCAATCTCCCACTGACTTTATCTTATGTTATCCATGCTATCAAGTTCTATATCTAGAGATATTATCATTAACTAAATTTAACCCCTCATTACATAAAATTTAACAGTTTAATCGAAAGTTTATACTTTTTGGTCAAATAATTTGGCGCCGTCTCTGGGGATTTCCTAGTTAAATTTTTAGTTTCGTCTAGATCTGCGCACAAAAAGTCGAGAACAAAACTCTATTTCTTTGTACGCACAGATGTGATATGGTAGGTAACAGAGAAGAAAAAACGAGGGTGATAGGCGACCTCGCAACCAACCTCTTGAACACCATCACTGAGATTTCTAAAATAGAAGGTGATGATACAACGCTTAATGCCTCTCCTAGGCGAGGCAGATTACCTCCTCCTTACGGCAGCATTCTAACATCTCGCGGTAAAGGAGCTTCCACGTCCGTGATGGAAGAGACGTCACCAATAGTAAAAATAGCTCCTCGAGGCTTGAATAACTCATATGCTAACCAACATCCTCCATAAACCCGCTCAGGATACAGTTGTAGAAAATGTAAGGACTTGCATTACACCAACAACGGAAGAGCAGCATGGCTCATTCCTTCCTCCGATGACAGGTATTACCCATAACATCGTTAATAGTGCAGATGACGACACCCTCACAGCCATATTGAGAAAGATGGAGGAAATAGAAAACGAGAACAAAGCACTTTGGGACCAAATGAGAGAACACCAAGAAAGGGTCAACAAGATACCGGGTGCCCTAAAGCTCATGCCAAAGAGAGATACTGGTCGGTTTGTTGAGCAACCATCAGTGATGAAGCCGTCCCACATGGCATACCAAAGACCTTTAAAATACCGCCCTATCTAAAAAATATATGATGGTATGACCAACCCGGAAGACCATGTAACTCACTATATCACTGCTATGAAAGGGAATGACTCGCCAAGGAACAAGCATCCTCCGTTTTGTTGAAAATATTCGGCGAGACCCTCATTGGAGGAGCATTAACGTGGTATTCGCAACTGCACGTATATTATATTGAAACATTCAAAGAGATGGCCAAAAAGTTTTTAACAGCCCACGCTGGGGCCGAAAAGGCAAAGTCAAGAATGAACGATATATTTGCTATTAAACAATCGCCAGGGGAGGGATTGAGGGACTTCCTCGCCCAATTCAACTGAGTAAGAATGAACCTACCAAATATATTAGAAGGAATGGTCGTTGCAGATTTCCAGAATGGGATGGGCAGAAATGGTTCAAGGGCGACAAAATAGTTATTAAGTCGGCTTCTGAGGACGACCTCAATGGGCCAACTCATCGATTAACCTCGGTACAAGCCAAATCCAAGAAAGATCAAAGAAATGATATCAGGAGGGACCTCGTAGCTCCACGACCCAATCGCGAACGGCATCTGCCATATGTCAGAAGCGCCATTGCGGCCCCTCCTGCCACGAAGAGGGTCCACCCAAGCCAAGGACAGGGACTCACCGGAACAAGAGTGGTATGTCCCCTTTGTTATCTACTCAAATTTTTTGCATGTCACCTTCAGAAATAGTCTATGCATTGGAGAAGCTCGGACAGAAAGTAAAGTGTCCACAAAAGATGAGGTCAGATCCAAGCACTAGAAAGTCAGATGCCTTTCTAGTTCCACCAAGAATGAGGGCAAAAAATTGAGAATTTCATCTCTCTAATACAGGAGGTCGTAAACATGCTTCAACAAGGACACATCAAAGAATTGATGAGCGACTAGGGAAGGACGAGCTTTGCTAGAAAAAGTGAACAACATAAGGGACCATTGAAACCACCCTCACCAACCCCACTATCTAAATGAATATCGGTGGAGGTGGTAACGTTTCCATCGACAACGTAAAGTTCACCACAACCCATAATCTCAACGGTCGATCACTCATGAACGGTATGACGAACTCCAAGAAAGTATCATCTTCGATAAGTCAAATACCCACGGTTTGATTTTCCCTCACTATGATGCCTTTGTTATCACTTTACGAATTCTAGATACAGATGTGAGACACATTATGGTATTCAACGGGAGCAACGCGTGCATTATCCACCCTCGGGTACTTGCACAAATAAAACTTGAGGATAAGATAGTGTCGCACTGTATCACACTAGCAGTTTTTAACAATGCAGTTGAGTGAACATCTAGAGAAATCACATTCCTGTCCTGGGTGGAGGCGTCACTTTGGAAACCACATTCTGTATCATGGACAAGGAAACGACATACAACGTATAATAGGGCGACCATGGATACACGTAATGAGAGCCATCCCCTCCAGCTTGTACCAAGTCATCAAATTTCCAACTCCTTGGGGGATATTCAGCATACGGGGATAACAATGCACATCTCGGGAATGGTAGTGCATTGTCCTAGATTGTACGGTCACTCAACATATGAAGGGCAAAGCAAATGAGGCATAACAATTAACATGGTCGAGGTCGATCTGTGATGAGAGAGAGGACGTCATCAGAGACCCTGATATAGTAGAAGTCGCAAAATCGACCATAGAAGACCTCGGCCCCGTTCAATTAGATGGCAACGACCACAACAAGAAAGCTTACATCGGCTGCAAGCTTCAAGAACTAGGTAAATTTAGTCAATTCTTAACTACTAATGCGGACTTGTTTGTTTTTAGCCATGCAAACGTGCCAGTTATCCTGAAGGAAATCGCTACGCACAAGTTGAACGTCGACCCATTCCACCCCTGGTGAGGCAGGTTAGGTGTAAATTTGACTCCGCTATAAATGATGCAGTACGCGAGGAGGTTGAAAAATTATTGGAAAATGGCTCCGTTAGGGAGTCCAAATACCCCCAATGGGTCGCCAATGTGTTCATGGTGAAAAAGAAAAGGGAAGTGGCGAATGTGCGTAGATTTTTTAGATTTAAATAAAGCATGCCCCAAAGATTCATTTACATTACCTCATATCGACCAACTTATCCACACAACTGTCGGGCACAAACTGCTGTGTTTTTTGGACGCCTACTCAGGATACAATCAAATACTCATGGAAGAGGAGGAAAACCACTTTTATCACCCATCAAGGGACGTACTGTTACAGTGTCATGCTTTTCGAACTGAAAAATGCAGGGGCAACGTACCAAAGGTTGGTAAAAAAAATTTTAAAGACCAACTCGGCAAGATGATGGAAGTCTACATAGACGACATGCTGGTCAAGTACAAAAGGAAAGAAGACCATATCGACCACTTGAGAGAAACCTTCGGCATACTCAGGCAATATGGAATGAAACTAAACCCCGAAAAATGTGCATTCGTTATGGCTTCAGAAAAATTCTTGGGTTTCCTAGTGTCACGGCAATGCATCGAGGTCAATCCTGACCAAATCAAAGCCATTGAAGGGATACCAGAGTACTTAACCACCAAAAATAGGTTTAGAGGTTAACTGGTTATATTGCCACCCTTTCAAGGTTCATCTCGCAATCATCTGATAGGTGCCATAAATTCTTCGACGTACTCAAAAAGGATAACGACCTGCAATGGACCTCTGAGTGCACCCAAGCCCTAAAGGAGTTGAAGGCTTACTTGTTGTCTCCACCAATGCTTTTAAAACCAAAACTTGGGAAGCGCCTCCTCGTCTATTTTGCTGTATCCAAAGTAGCTGTGAGCGCAGTCCTAGTTTAAGAAAATAAAGGAACCAGTCTCCCATCTATTACATTATCAAAACACTAGTCAATGCCGAGACGAGGTACCCTCACCTTAAAAAGTTGGCCCTGGCGTAGGTCATAGTTTCACGAAAGCTTAGACACTACTTCCAGTGCCACCCCATCTCGGTAGTCACGACTTTCCCCTAGAGAAGTATTTTGCATAAACCCGAGCAATCGGGCAGGCTAGCAAATGGGCCATAGAATTAAGCGAGTATGATATCACATATCAATTGTGAATGACGATAAAATCACAAGTCCTTGTCGCCGACTTCATTGCAAAATTAATGCCCGAAGCCGAGAAAAAAGTCACCCACGCTTCTCCCCAAACATAGGACCTCTGAATTTTGTACACCAATGGTGTTTCTAACGTGTCAGGGTCTGGACGGGTACCCGTACACGAAGTCCCAACAGGCGAAGTGATTCTCCAGTCCATAAGGTGCCCGGACATGACTAACAACGAGGCCGAGTATGAGACCGTAGTTGCATGGATAAGGCTAGCACTCAAATATGGGGCGAGATGGGTAAGACTACTGAGATTCTCAACTTGTCATCAACCAAGTCACAAGGACTTTCCAGATCAAACAGCAAATGTTAAAAAAAAATACCAGGCCGAGATCTGTAAGTTGCTGCCAAAGTTTGACGAATATCAGCTCGACCAGATCCCCCGAGCACAAAACATCGAGGCGGGCGACCTCCACAATTAGTGGAGGCTACCAAAAACATCACAACTGGATAAAGAAACGTGGTCCACCTCTTCCACTCATCGATAGATCAAATCGAGATAAGGACCATAAACCTAACTTGGGACTGATACAACTGTATTGTAATATGTTTGCAGGATGGCGTACTCCCAGATGACAAAAAAAGAGGCCAAGAAACTTTTAATGCAAGAATCCAGGTACAACATCAATCATAACGACCTATATAAGAGGACGTATGATGGCACCCCTAGCAAAATGCTTAGGCCCAAATCAGATGCGGCGCGTCCTTGAAGAAGTCCACGAAGGCCATTTGCGGAGCTCATTGCGGCAATCGAGCTTTAGTCAGATGCCTCATACATGCAGGATATTATTGGTCCACCTTGAAAAAGAGGCCGCATATTTCATAAAAAATGAGAGTAGTGCCAAAAGTACGCCACAATGATCCACCAAGCAGACGAGCACCTTCACTCAGTCACTTCCCATTTGTCGTTCATCAAATGGGGAATAGACATTGTGGGCCCCCTTCCGACGGGGTGAGGTAATGTACTATTTCTTTTGGGTTTAACTGAATATTTTTCTAAATGGGTAGAAGCATAAGCATTCACTCAAATACGCAAACAGGAAGTGATCTCCTTCGTATGAAAAAACAACGTATGCTGTTTCAGCCTCCCCAAAGAGATCAGTTGCGACAACGGACCTCAATTTACCGGAAAAAAGGTCGCCGGATTTTTTGGAAATGGCATATCAAAAGAATACTCTCAACACTGTATCACCCCAAGGTTAAAGAACAAGCAAAATCCTACAACAAATCAATACTGAACATCATGAAAAAAAACTCGAAGACGCCAAGGGGCTATGGCCGGAATTACTACTAGAAGTACTTAGGGCCTATCAAACAACGCTGAAGACGAGCACATAAGAGACGCATTACTCATTAGCCTATGGGACTTATACTGTAATACCAGTCAAGGTCAAAGAACCCGGTCTGAGATACTCCCACGAGAGCTGGCCGGGGAACGACGAAAGCAGAAGGCAGGAGCTTTACGAAGACGAAGAACGAAGGGAGATGGCCTACATAAGGATAATCGCCCAAAAACAACAAGCAGAACTTTATTAAAACTAAAAGGCAAAGGTCGGACTACTTAAAGTCGAGGACTACGTGCTTAAAGATAAAACACTAGCAAGAAAAAACCCACAGAAAGGCAAACTGGGAACAAATTGGGATGGGCCTATACAAAATTATGGCAACAGCAAGCAAAGGGTCATTCAGACTAGAAACAATGGAAGAAAAAATACTACAAAACAACTGGAATGTCACCCACCTCAAGTACTTCAACTTTTAAGAAAAAATGTCCTCCAAGTCGTACTCTTTTTTCCCTCACTTGAGTTTATTCCAAATTGAGTTTTCTCAAGGAGGTTTTTAATAAGACGAAGAGAGGGACACTTCAAGTTAAAGAGCGAAAGGATGGAAGCATATGACGGTTAGTTCATTGCTCAACCTCTTAATATACCTCTCTAGGTTGCCCGGTGAAGGGAATAAATAGACTAGGACTGGAATGCCATCCAACACTAGATAGACTAGGACTGGAATGCTAGCCCAGAAAATATGTAAATTTTTCCACGTGTATGAACAAAGCACAAATGCATGAAGTTCACCCGTTTTTCAGTCAAACATACAGTAAAGCAACGTTCCCTCAACTCATATTCAGCCCTCGGCCATAACTAAACATAGGTTACATTCGACCTCGCTCGAATTAACACCTATTTGGCCCTCGGCCATAACTAAACATAGGTTACATTCGACCTCACTCGAATTAACACCTCTTCGACCCACGACCATAACTAAAGATAGGTTACATTCGACCTCGCTTGAATTAACACCTTCAGCTATTGGTCATAACCAAACATAGGTTACATTTGACCTCATTCGAATCAACACCTATTCGGCCATCGGCCATAACTAAACATAGGATACATTGGACCTAGTTCAAATCAACATCCATTTGGCCTTCGACCATAACTAAGTATAGGTTATACTCAACCTCGTTCGAATTAAAAACTATTCGACTCTCAGCCATAACTAAGTATAGGTTATACTCGACCTCTTTCAAATTAACACCTAGTCGTCCCTTGGCCATAAAACAATATGCGATATGTTCGATCTCGTTTGAACCAACACCTGTTGGCCCTCGGCCATGAACAAACCTGGGTTTTGTTCCAACCTCATTCAACCTACTTGAACCGAGTTTTTATGACTAAGGCAACCAAGCAACAAAAGAAAAGAGACATACAAACTCAACATAAGAAAAAGAATCAGGTACGAGTAACAAAACCAATCGATCACCGGTAAATCTCGTTCCATAGGAATCGTAATAGTCCATGTGACCCTTCCAATCTCACTTCAAGTCGGGTGAAACCTCCACCCCCCATCATCATCACCTCATATATATCGAGGTTAGAGCCCGTTTCATAACCATCCTTAGTGACACGCTCACCTCTCTCATTAAACGACGAAGCGGGAACATCAGCCGACGAAGAAGGACCATTAGCCGATTGCGAGGACTATGGCTCATCTTGCCGTAAATGATCTGAAACTCCCAGGGATGGACCTCCAGTTCTCGTCTCAGCATCATGACGGGATACGCCCTCCACAACGACAGTTGATGGTGGGATCTCAAATGGCAACTCGTCATCATCAACCACTACCATCGCTATTTCACGATCACCCCTTACTGAATCCATGGCTCGAACGGCCCCATCACCAATATCCACCAATCTCCTTCTGCAGGAAATCAAACCCCCGTCGCTTGGCGATGACTCCTCCCCTTCATCTATTAGATGATATAAGGGTGAAGTCAGAAGTTCTTCTGCAGATGCAGTCAACAATCGAGCAGACCTAGCCGCAGTAGAATAAGGAAAAGAATAAGACAACTACGCAGGCCTGGCCGCGGTCACAACAGGAACAGACTCCGAAGAAGCAGCCTTCCTATTACAAAATGCAGCAGGAAGAGCCTTCGGTATCCTCAAAGATCCTCGGGCTAAAAAAGAATGGTTAAAATATTCACCTTCTATACAAAAATATAATGGGCAAGCAACCATGAGGTGAAAAACAGTATAGATAAAATATATGAACTCACTGGTCACGGAAGACGCATGTCCGACCATTCACGAATTCTCACCGTGTGAGACTAAATCTGGCTAACCCAGTCATGAATGTCCCCAACCAAAGGAGGGGGCGTGGTCTCGGTTGCATGGAAAAATAACTCAATGTCAGAACACGACTAAAACTAGTAAAACAAATGCTTAATAAGGAAAGAAATACTTACGGGCATAATTCCAAGCCTTAGGGAATCCGCTCACGTTGGCCACCACATCCTCGATTTTGACGAAAAAGTAGTTGAGCCAAAACTGACGATTTGCCTTATCGTCCATATTCACTATCAAACATTTATTTCCTTGGTGACGAAGATGCAACATCGTCCCCCTATGGAAACTAGGGGCGAAAATTTGCATCAGGTGGCGAAGTGATACCCCGCCCCGGCCAACTGCGCATATTTCGTAAATATGTGGATAAGCTTTTAGATGTATGGAGAAAGTTGGGACAGGCAAATGGCGTAATAGCGGCAGAATTCCTTTGCCAAAGGGAGAATATAATAGGAATAGCCGATGTAGAAAAATACCCGGGGCGATGTATTTGTACCACATCGCGCTCTGCTAGGATCAGATCAATATGGTCAGGAATTCTAAACTTTGCCCTAATCTCAGTGAGATCGTCCTCTTTCATTATCGCACCGAGATCTCAGGATCGTCCGCAGGCGCCTTCGAGAAGTCGGACCTAACTTTTTCACTACGAGGGATTATCTCCTCCACCATAAGAAATTCTCGTCTTCAATAGATACAAAAATACTATCATCATGAGGAGTCATACGCACCTTCAAATGGATATGGTCAGTTTCCATGCCAGAGCTAGAGGATGCGCTAACCATTTTTCTTATAGAGAATGATGTAAGTACAGAAGGGTTGTGAGCAACCGGTATCATCAGAATCAGGGAAAGAAGATACACAATAGTGAAGCAAATAGAAGACAAGAACTTCATATGAAGAATAGAGAAGAAGACACGAATGTTTGATATTAAGAGTGCAAAACATAAACGAATGGTTTCATATCCCTATTTATAAGAGTTCAAGCATCATGATCGAGAAATCAAATCGCCATTACCCAGCGCAAGTATCGAAATGGCAGAGGCACAAGAAACGATGGAAGGCATTGGTATGATATCATTCTGAATCTATATGACCCCAAATGTTGCGGCTCATGAAAAGTCGCATTTTTACCTCGTCCAAAATGCCACTACTCTACTTGCTCGTCCAAATTTCCCGACCACGGCAAACAGGGCCCGCTTATCAAGCCATCCGGGGCCAGCCTCAATAAGCGGTAGGCCTAATTGTATAGGCCAAAATTTGCCCTAAGGAAATTTAACGTAAAGCAACATTAAGGAAAGGGTTGGTCGAGGTCGACCAGAAAGCAGTGAGATTCACAGTTGAGCTGTCAACAACGAACGAGGTCTAGTGCCAAGGATAGAACAATAACAACTAGTTTTTGTAATCGGATATTAAAGAGAATATCCTATTGAATATTCTCTGCATTTGTACTATTAGGGTTTGTTAGGGACATGTCTCATATAAATAGAAAAAGAGACAATGGTGTAAGACATATAATATTCACTTGACAAGAATATTTCTTGAAAAGAAAATACTCTCTCTCCCTAGAAAAAACACAAACTTTACCTTTTCATCAATATTCTCACACACATTATTCCATATTTTTTCATTAGATCTGAGAATAGTTTCAACATTTTAGGATTTGTCTGTCATTTATCATTGTGATAAGGAATAATCATCTATCTCATTCATTATTGGGTGAATCATTCTTCTTATTTATTTCCTCAATTATTACTCACATTTTTTAGAATATTAAACGTACATTACTTTCAATCTGCCACTGAATTTATCTTATGTTATCCATGCTATCAAGTTCTACATCTAGATATATTATCATTAATTAAGCTTAGTCCCTCATTACATAAAATTTAATAGTTTAGCTGAAAATTAATATTTTTTGGTCAAACACTATTAATTTTCTCCATACTCGTTCCTCAATTTTTGTGTTCTCATTATGTTGGGTCGAGTATTTATAACAAACTAATCAATGTAAGACATATGTCTTTTATATATATATATATCATTTAATTATGTTTAATTATATGTTTTTTGATTTTAATTTTTTAATATTTTACCTGTTCTACGCCGCTACTTCTTGTTGATTAGTTTTACTGTATTAATAGATGATATAAAATATAAATTTTGGAGCTAATTTTATGAAATTTTACCTCCTATAACAATGGTTGATACCATATTTATTATAAATAAATATCATTTTAAAAAATTATTTTCTATAACTACCTTTTAATTTTTAGTGGAATTACATTGTGACAGGTGAGCACTACTAGATTTATCGCCACCTTATTCTCTAGTGACCCCCTATTTTAGGCATCATGACTGTTTAATGGCTGACTTTTGGTCTCAAACTAGTGTACCATAAACCAGTTCATGTTTGCCTTGTGAGATCTGAAGAAGTTCTGTATCTAGTTTCCGTTCGATCCTTTAAATTGATGCTTCTTCAACAACTGTCTTCATTTAATCGGCGGTGATGCCCCACATAGTGGCGGCCTGGATATCGGTGGATTGGAGACGGAGTTTGGGGGTGAGGAACTTGAAGAATCTGTTATCTTTTTTTTATTGTATTTTAATGTATCTCATTGTATTCTATGTATTTTATTGTATTTATTGTCTTTTTTTTAATTGTATTTTAATGTATCTCGATGTATTTTATTGTATTCACTTTCTCGCTATATTCCATGAATGTATTCATATATTTTTTTAATTAATATAATTTATATATTCATATGTATATATGTATTTAAATGTATCTACAATATGCATTCATATATTTTTGCATTATAGATGATTTGCTATACTTCACGTATTCAATGTATTTTTATGTGTTTAACTATATTCAATATAATTATATAATTTCTATATAAAATTATTTTTAAAGATACCACTAAAAAATATTTTAGTAAAGATACAACTAAAAAAAGAAAGGATGGATTGAATCTCTAAAGATTGCTCTATTTTTTGGGTGTTTTTCGCTTGAGAATTTTTTCTATAACTAGAAATACAAATTTTGTGTGTTATAATTGAGTTTGTTAAGTTATATTAGGAGTCTATCGCGTTAATTGATTCACTTACCATTTTTAAACAGCTGAAAACTTGAAATAAGACGATGAGAGGGACACTTCAAGCTAAAGAGCGAAAGGATGGAAGCATATGACGGTTAGTTCATTGCTCAACCTCTTAACATACCTCTCTAGGTTGCCCGGTAAAGGGAGTAAATAGAGTAGGACTGGAATGCCAGCCAACACTAGATAGACTAGGACTGGAATGCTAGCCCAGAAAATATGTAAAGTTTTTCACGTGTATGAATAAAGCACAAATGCATGAAGTTCACCCATTTTTCAGTCAAACGTACATCTAAAGCAACGTTCCCTCAACTCATATTCAGCCCTCGTACATAACTAAACATAGGTTACATTCGACCTCGCTCGAATTAACACCTATTTGTCCCTCGGCCATAACTAAACATAGGTTACATTCGACCTCACTCGAATTAACACCTCTTCGACCCTCGGCCATAACTAAAGATAGGTTACATTCGACCTCGCTTGAATTAATACCTTCAGCTGTTGGTCATAACCAAACATAGATTACATTTGACCTCATTCGAATCAACACCTATTCGGCCATCGGCCATAACTAAACATAGGATACATTGGACCTAGTTCAAATCAACACCTATTTGGCCTTCGACCATAACTAAGTATAGGTTATACTCAACCTCGTTCGAATTAAAAACTATTCGACTCTCAGCCACAACTAAGTATAGGTTATACTCTACCTCTTTCAAATGAACACCTAGTCGTCCCTTGGCCATAAAACAATATGCGATATGTTCGATCTCGTTTGAACCAACACTTGTTGGCCCTCGGCCACGAACAAACCTGGGTTTTGTTCCAACCTCATTCAACCTACTTGAACCGAGTTTTTATGACTAAGGCAACCAAGCAACAAAAGAAAAGAGACATACAAACTCAACATAAGAAAAAGAATCAGGTACGAGTAACAAAACCAATCGATCACCGGTAAATCTCGTTCCATAGGAATCGTAATAGTCCATGTGGACCCTTCCAATCTCACTTCAAGTCGGGTGAAACCTCCACCCCCCATCATCATCACCTCGTCTGTATCGAGGTTAGAGCCCGTTTCATAACCATCCTTAGTGACACGCTCACCTTTCTTATCAGACGACGAAGCGGGAACATCAGCCGACGAAGAAGGACCGTTAGCCGATTGCAAGGACTATGGCTCATCTTGCCGTAAATGATCCGAAACTCCCAGGGATGGACCTCCAGTTCTCGTCTCAGCGTCATGACGGGATACGCCCTCCGCAACGACAGTTGATGGTGGGATCTCAAATGGCAACTCGTCATCATCAACCACTACCATCGCTATTTCACGATCACCCCTTACTGAATCCATGGCTCGAACGGCCCCATCACCAACATCCACCAATCTCCTTTTGCAGGAAATCAAACCCTCGTCGCTTGGCGATGACTCCTCCCCTTTGTCTATTAGATGATATAAGGGTGAAGTCAGAAGTTCTTCTGCAGATGCAGTCAACAATCGAGCAGACCTAGCCGCAGTAGAAGAAGGAAAAGAAGAAGACAACTACGCAGGCCTGGCCGCGGTCACAACAGGAACAGACTCCGAAGAAGCAGCCTTCCTATTACAAAATGCACCAGGAGGAGCCTTCGGTATCCTCAAAGATCCTCGGGCTAAAAAAGAATGGTTAAAATATTCACCTTCTATACAAAACTATAATGGGCAAGCAACCATGAGGTCAAAAACAGTATAGATAAAATATATGAACTCACAGGTCACGGAAGACGCATGTCCGACCATTCACGAATTCTCACCGTGTGAGACTAAATCTGGCTAACCCGGTCATGAATGTCCCCAACCAAAGGAGGGGGCGTGATCTCGGTTGCATGGAAAAATAACTCAATGTCAAAACACGACTAAAACTAGCAAAACAAATGCTTAATAAGGAAAGAAATACTTACGGGCATAATTCCAAGCCTTAGGGAATCCGCTCGCGTTGGACACCACGTCCTCGATTTTGACGAAAAAGTAGTTGAGCCAAAACTGACGATTTGCCTTATCGTCCATATTCACCATCAAACATTTATTTCCTTGGTGACGAAGATGCAACATCGTTCCCCTATGGAAACTAGGGGCGAAAAGTTGCATCAGGTGGCGAGAAGTGATACCCCGCCCCGGCCAACTGCGCATATTTTGTAAGTATGTGGATAAGCTTTTAGATGTATGGAGAAAGTTGGGCCAGGCAAATGGCATAATAGCGGCAGAATTCCTTTGCCAAAGGGAGAATAGGATAGGAATAGCCGATGTAGAAAGGGTACGCATAGAAAGCACAATACCCGGGGCGATGTATTTGTACCACATCGCGCTCTGCTTGGATCAGATCAATATGGTCAGGAATTCTAAACTTTGCCCTAAGCTCAGTGAGATCGTCCTCTTTCATCATCGCACCGAGATCTCAGGATCGTCCGCAGGCGCCTTCGAGAAGTCGGACCTAACTTTTTCACTACGAGGGATTATCTCCTCCACCATAAGAAATTCTCGTCTTCAATAGATACAGAAATACTATCATCATGAGGTGTCATACGCACCGCCAAATGGATATGGTCAGTTTCCATGCTAGAGCCAGAGGATGCGCTAACCATTTTTCTCATAGAGAATGATGTAAGTACAGAAGGGTTATGAGCAACCGGTATCATCGGAATCAGGGAAAGAAGATACACAATAGTGAAGCAAATAGAAGACAAGAACTTTATATGAAGAATGGAGAAGAAGACACGAATGTTTGATATTAAGAGTGCAAAACATAAACGAATGGTTTCATATCCCTATTTATAAGAGTTCAAGCATCATGATCGAGAAATCAAATCGCCATTACCCAGCGCAAGTATCGAAATGGCAGAGGCACAAGGAACGATGGAAGGCATTGGTATGATATCATTCTGAATCGATGTAACCCCAAATGTTGCGGCTCATGAAAAGTCACATTTTTACCTCGTCCAAAATGCCACTACTCGACTTGCTCGTCCAAATTTCCCGACTACGGCAAACAGGGCCCGTTTATCAAGCCATCCGGGGCCAGCCTCAATAAGCGGTGGGCCTAATTGTATAGGCCAAAATCTGCCCTAAGGAAATTTAATGTAAAGCAACATTAAGGAAAGAGTTGGTCGAGGTCGACCAGAAAGCAGTGAGATTCACAGTTGAGCTGTCAACAACGAACGAGATCGAGTGCAAAGGATAGAACAATAACAGCTAGTTTTTGTAATCGGATATTAAAGAGAATGTCCTATTGAATATTCTCTGCATTTGTACTATTAGGGTTTGTTAGGGACATGTCTCATATAAATAGAAAAAGAGACAATGGTGTAAGACATATAATATTCACTTGACAAGAATATTTCTTGAAAAGAAGATTCTCTCTCTCCCTAGAAAAAATACAAACTTTACCTTTTCATCAATATTCTCACACACATTATTCCACATTTTTTCATTAGATCTGAGAATAGTTTCAACATTTTAGGATTTGTCTGTCATTTATCATTGTGATAAGGAATAATCATCTATCTCATTCATTATTGGGTGAATCATTCTTCTTATTTATTTCCTCAATTATTACTCACATTTTTTAGAATATTAAACGTACATTACTTTCAATCTGCCACTGAATTTATCTTATGTTATCCATGCTATCAAGTTCTACATCTAGATATATTATCATTAATTAAGCTTAGTCCCTCATTACATAAAATTTAATAGTTTAGCTGAAAATTAATATTTTTTGGTCAAACACTATTAATTTTCTCCATACTCGTTCCTCAATTTTTGTGTTCTCATTATGTTGGGTCGAGTATTTATAACAAACTAATCAATGTAAGACATATGTCTTTTATATATATATATATCATTTAATTATGTTTAATTATATGTTTTTTGATTTTAATTTTTTAATATTTTACCTGTTCTACGCCGCTACTTCTTGTTGATTAGTTTTACTGTATTAATAGATGATATAAAATATAAATTTTGGAGCTAATTTTATGAAATTTTACCTCCTATAACAATGGTTGATACCATATTTATTATAAATAAATATCATTTTAAAAAATTATTTTCTATAACTACCTTTTAATTTTTAGTGGAATTACATTGTGACAGGTGAGCACTACTAGATTTATCGCCACCTTATTCTCTAGTGACCCCCTATTTTAGGCATCATGACTGTTTAATGGCTGACTTTTGGTCTCAAACTAGTGTACCATAAACCAGTTCATGTTTGCCTTGTGAGATCTGAAGAAGTTCTGTATCTAGTTTCCGTTCGATCCTTTAAATTGATGCTTCTTCAACAACTGTCTTCATTTAATCGGCGGTGATGCCCCACATAGTGGCGGCCTGGATATCGGTGGATTGGAGACGGAGTTTGGGGGTGAGGAACTTGAAGAATCTGTTATCTTTTTTTTATTGTATTTTAATGTATCTCATTGTATTCTATGTATTTTATTGTATTTATTGTCTTTTTTTTAATTGTATTTTAATGTATCTCGATGTATTTTATTGTATTCACTTTCTCGCTATATTCCATGAATGTATTCATATATTTTTTTAATTAATATAATTTATATATTCATATGTATATATGTATTTAAATGTATCTACAATATGCATTCATATATTTTTGCATTATAGATGATTTGCTATACTTCACGTATTCAATGTATTTTTATGTGTTTAACTATATTCAATATAATTATATAATTTCTATATAAAATTATTTTTAAAGATACCACTAAAAAATATTTTAGTAAAGATACAACTAAAAAAAGAAAGGATGGATTGAATCTCTAAAGATTGCTCTATTTTTTGGGTGTTTTTCGCTTGAGAATTTTTTCTATAACTAGAAATACAAATTTTGTGTGTTATAATTGAGTTTGTTAAGTTATATTAGGAGTCTATCGCGTTAATTGATTCACTTACCGTTTTTAAACAGCTGAAAACTTTTTTTCCCGCAAAGTCCGTTAATGTATTCACGAATACAGCTCGCAAATACAGTCAAATATATTCTCTGCTTAGCTGAACTCCCTTGTTTTTAGCCATATTTTACTACTGTATTCATGAATACAGTAGCAAAAATACATCGAATACAGCCTATAACAACTGAAAAATAGCTATATGAAGTAATTTAATAAATATAACTATAACCAACTAATAATCACTAAAACATAGTATTTTTGAAAATTTCTCCTAATTTTATGTTTAGGTCACAATATTTGTGAACAAATTATTTATCTTCTTTTGAAAAGTGAAACTGTTACCCTCCACCTCAAGAGTCAAGTCAGAATCACAGGTGAGCTTGAGGGGAACAAATTAATTTTTATCGTTAGGTCACTATGCAGCAATTAATTAAGGATATGGGGGTAATTATTTGGGACTCGCAACTAAGGCCACCACCGCCTTCACGTTTACCTCCCACGCACGTTTATGTGCACGTATATATTTAACTGATATATATAATAATTGCTCGCCTATGTTACTAAACACAAAGCTTTTGTTCCTTCGAAATTCCAGACCCGTTCCATTTAACTGTATTAATAGATGATACACTATATAACGTTTATAGGAGTAGTTTCTATGTTTAGGTCACAATTTGTTAATAAATAAATTGACTTCTTCTGAAAATTGAAATTGTTATCATCCCTCTCAAGTCAGTATCATAACAGAAGACAGATACTGGGGGTTCACGAATTAAACTAGAGGATAATGCAATAGTTAATTAGAGATTGAGAGTAACTAAATACTTGAGATGATCACTCCATAAAATTTGCCTAAATCCAAATTTTAATAAGATGTCATATACTTTTTTTTTATTAGTATGTATACATACATATATACAAAAAATTAATCTTGCCTATTTTTTTCTTACTTGTTGTTTATAGTATATATTCTTAAATAACACTAGTTATATGATACGCGCGTTGCGCGTGTATCCCATCTCAATAAATATTTTTTTTTTTAAAATTCACATAAATACTTTGTTAACTAATTACATTTGAGTTATAAAATAAGTTTATGAAAAAAGTATGAGTTCCTAAAAATGATAATTATTAATTCTTCTTAGCAACTCAATAAATGAAGAAACAATGATAATAGAAATCCTCAATCATCTTAGTCAATATTTTCAAGTTAAGATTTATTTATTACTATAATTTCACAAGTTCCCGCGTCTCTTTTTATTTTCATCAAGAGTACATAAACTCTAGAAGATTTAAGAGTTCATTCTAGAAAATATATACAAGATATTCATCTAGCTGACAACGATTTTTTTTCTTGCAAGCAAAGTATGAATTATTCTATTTATTTAATGGATAAGAAATATTGTAAAATCTATAAAACAACTACTAATATAATCGCGTGAATGCAAAATTCAACTACTATAAAAAGAATCTCAAAGAAGAACCTGAAAAGTCTTAACTTTATATTTGCTGCTCGAACTGCTTGAATAAGGTAAAGTTTTGATGATAAAAACGTAGAATTGTAACTTCTTTTTATAGAAATATTTGGGGGTATATAATTTATAACAGGAAAGAGTTTATACAAAATAAAATTATGTATAGTTTAATAATTTATTAGAAAATAAAGACTCCAAAATCAAAAAAGAAATTAAATTGCACGTTTTTACCTAATATCTTTTTAAAAAGTAATTAACTTTTTTGACATTTCCTACTATACTTTCCTTTGAAAGTGAATAAAATTTTCCTAAGTTAGTTGAAAGACGAATATTTTTGTTTTAGTTGAATACGGGAAATTTTACTAGTTTTAGTTGAAAGTGTTTGAAATTTTAGATGTAAAAGAAATTTAAAAATAAAAGTTTTAAGTATTAGATTAATAATTAAATAATTATTCCTAAATAGTAGGAAATTAATAAATGATCATTCCTAAGTATAGTAAAATAATCAAATGACTGTTTTATCCTATGTGAACTCTATTTCAAAGGGATAAAAAAGACGAACGATATTTCACTAAGGGCCTTCGTGCTTTTAATATAATATAGATAAAATCTTTAACTTCGTATAGTAATATTATTATTTATATTAGAAAAGAATAATTTAAATAAATGAGATGTTAGACATGTATTTGCAATATGCTACCTTTGATATTGTTGTAAAAAATGTATTTAGTAATATGAAGATTTAAGTAGTTTAATTCAAAGTTTTAAATATATTTTTAAGTAGACACCTTTCTTTCTTTTTCACAATATTTTTGTACTTATTTATTTTTTCTACAAACATTAATATTGCCTAATTTGAAAATAAAATCCATTATTAAAATTTTTTGGGGACCTAGATCAAGGCTTTACTAGTCTCCTTCTAGAGCCACTTGTCCACCTCTGACATTCTCAATCAAATTTATAGAGACTCACGCGAGATAAAGCAATAATGGCATGACCGTTAATGACAGTGAGTGTGTCATTCAATTACCAAATATAAATGAATTTGGTTGAACAATACGTGCATGGTGGGCAGTAGTCTATAAATAGTTGTTGATTATCAATGAGGGACGACCCAACAGAATTGGTGGGATAAAACCAAAATATATTTAAAAGGTCATGAAACTTGTTTTATAAAATTCATATAATATTGAGACACAAAAAAATCTACATGACTTTGATCTAGTGGTCAGAGTGCAACTCATGATGTATGAGCTAAGCGCACGTTATATGGTATTGAATTTTTTCCTTAAATGAAAATGGTAAAGAGTGGTACATTATCCATCGTGTTTTGAACCTTGCGATATTTGTCTCGGCCGGGGATTTTTTAGTTAAAAAAGATGAGACGTAAAAGAAGTTAGCTTTCTGGTGTATGAATATGAACCAATCAAGTGTGACAAAAAGAAATAATTAATTTAGAGAATTTGAGATGAAATTAGAGAGTAAAATTTTGAAGGAAGAAAAATAAAATTGATGAAAAGGTAAATACAGTATTATTTAGTTTTGTGAGAAAAATTTATCCAATAAACTCACTCAAATATTAAAAATTATTAAAATTTAAAATCTTTTATTAATAACCCTTGTCAGCCACTAAGGCCACCACCATTTTTTCCTCTCACCCACGTTAAGTGGTGCACGTCTATTTAACTGATATTCGTAATAACTGCTTACCTATGATTACTAAACACAAAGGTTTTTTAATTCCTTCGAAAGTTCTCATTATCATATCACATTCTGAAAAAGCTTTTCTGTCTCGGCATTTTCGTCTTCATCCTGAGCTCTTAATTAATTACCAATTAACTTCTGATTATGGCTTTCTTATGCTCTCGTAACATGCTCTTCTCAATTTTAATGATGATTTCTCTTCATCAAGTCGTGTATGTCTCCTCCTTGGAATTTCAAGTTGGTGACACTACTGGTTGGGCAGTTCCTCCCTCAAATGACACCAATTTTTACAACAATTGGGCTTCCAATATGAGGTTCAAAATCGGCGACACCATTCGTAAGTACTGCATGTTAAACTCACAACTTTCATGTAATTAAATAGCAGCAAAGGATTTAAGTTATTAATTAGGTTTAAGTTTTGTACTCTGAACAGTGAATATATTTCATTATGCATCAGGTTAGATTAACATACAATAACATGTCGCTTCTCATACAAGTCCAAGATAGTAACTTGAAATATTGTTAGTATAACTTCTTTATAATGTCAGTATCTGTGAAATTCTCTACATATAATGCTTACAAAAACTTCTTTTTTTGTTTTTACAGAATCACTATTTTTTAATTGCTTTTAACATGTTGTTTGCCTTCTTTCTATGCTACCAATTAGACAGTTAGTTGTAGTTGAACTTTACGTAACCTATGATAGAACAAATGTTTTACACCATAAGTATATAATCTCCGTCTCAAATTATCTGTACGCCTCATAAGAAACATTAATTAGGCTATTTTACATTTATTCTATTTATGTGTTATCTCCATCTTCAAGAACAATTAATACAACAACAACTACCTAGTAAAACCCCACAAAGTGGGGTCTGGAGAGAGTAACGTGTAAAGATTTACCTCATATATAGAAGTTGTATAAATATGTACAATTCATGAAGTAGCAGTACTGAAGTGTTGCGATTCAGGTTTCAAGTACAAGAAGGATTCAGTAATGGAGGTGACAGAGAATGAATACAAGAAATGCAACTCAACTCGCCCCCATTTCTTTTCCAACAATGGAAACACGATGTTCACATTGGATCGTTCAGGCTATTTTTATTTCGTGAGCGGAGCAGCAGGACATTGTGAGAGAGGAGAGCGTATGATCGTTAGGGTTCTGGTACAGGATGTAATCAATGATTATTCTGCAGCATCGGCTACCACATTGGCACTCTTTCAACAACTTTATGCTCTTTCCCTTGTGGTCTTTCTTGTTTCACTTATCTACTAGCTAGATCTTTAGTTTTATCAATTTGTTGCTGATTTCTAGCTCTAGTTTATGTTGGATTGCTGTTTTAGTACATTGATGTTCATTTGCACAGACATACTTTGTTGAAATGTTTATTTCTTATTTACTCTAGATATATATATATTTCTCATCTGTTCCATTTTATATGATATTATTTCTGTTTTAATCAATTAAAAAAGAATGACACCTCTCCAAAAAGCGGTTGGATGTTGGGGGGTGGGGGTGGAGGGAGCATCTTTTATTTGCTAGAACTGAATCAAGAATTAAAGACTAAGGTATCAAATCAATAATGAATGACGGACGAAAGTTGTACAAGCTTTGGCGATAGGAAGGCATGAGAGGGAAAATGAGAAAGAACAGGGCATTCAAATTTGAATAATCAACTCAACTGTATACTATTGTATTGATATTGTAGTATTACTTACCCCCCATTCACCCTTTTTTGGCCTTTTAATCTATTAATAATATACATTGTTTTTATTGTTTAACTTCACTAGAAAAGCAAATTTTAGGAGAGTATGATTCAACGCGTTACATATTCACAACAAGAAAATTAGTGAGGGGAAATTTGATGGGTAAAAAAGGTCTAAATGTGGTGCTATACGTAAATTAAGATTGACAACATGTAATGACGACTAGATTCTAGTTTGGTCCTTAAATCACTTTGGTTACATAAAAAATCTAGTCATAGCTTGTTTTAGCAACCAATTTTAATTTTCCAATGCTAATTGTCTGTTAACTTTCAATGATGGCCAAGAAATTAAATATTTACTACAAAGAAAATAAGGAATGGCAATCAGGTCTCTTGAGGTTAAACAGTTACTATTTTAGGCTCTAAAGTTATCTGTCAACACATTCCTCCCCACTTTTTTCATTTTGCTTTTCTTTTTTTTGGGGATGGTTGTTTTTCCGTATTCAAAATTGCAATAAGCTATCAAGAAAAGCTAGAAATAGCATACATAATTAATTGTCGTATCAAAAGCTTTCTGGAGAAATATATTACAACACTCTTGTGACTTAGAACTTAGAAACACAGAAGACTTAGCATTAAAAAAAAAAAAGGGCAGCTTGGTGCACTCAGCTCCTGTTATGCGCGGGGTCTGGAAGAGTCCCGGACCATAAGGATCTATTGTATGCAGCCGTACCCTGCATTTCCGCAAGAGGTTGTTTCCACATCTGGAACTTGTGACCAGGAGGTCACATGACAGCAGCTTGACCAGTTACGCCAAGACTCCCCTTCTCAAAAAGCTTAGCAGTAGTGCCCAATATTTAGTTCCAGGATGCTGGAAGCCTGTGTTGAAATGTCAAAATAAGCTCCCCTCCCACATCGGTTGGAAACCCCTTTTGTAGGGAATTTTTCCCTATAAAAGGAGGCCTAATGTTTAGGATTTAGACACACCTCTCATTTG
>MU674685.1:80413-91139 GCA_026770625.1 Nicotiana glauca
GCTGTGGTGTAATCACACCTCTTCTGCGCATGTTTTTCATGTGCAGATCCAGGTACCTCTACGCAGGCGCATTATCAGTAGCTGTAGAAAGCATTTCGGAGACTTGAGGTATATCTACCGCGTCCGCAGACCGGAGAGTCTCCCTCTTACTCTACCCTTTAGTTTGCTAGATGCTATTCTATTCTTCCTTGTTATAGACTTCATGGATGATTAGAGCAGTGTTATGTATTATTCTTAGCCTGTGTTGCCCGTGGGTTTCCGGGTCTTTGGGATGGCTCTAGAATTTAAAGTATTAAAGTGTATGTGCCAGGCGGCAACCGTATACATTACTCATGTTATTTAGTTTTGATTATAAATTCCGCAATTGTTATTACTTCCGCAATGTGTTAGGCTTACCTGGTCGTGAAGACTAGGTGCCGTCATGACGTGTTCACAATTAGTGAACTAGGGTCGTGACAAGTTTTATGAGAAATATTCTTAACCAGTTGCTGACTATCAGAAAATAGGGTACTAAGAGACATACACTGGGTATTGCGTATGAATGTATTGAAGGAAAGAGATGTGGTGCTTTGGTTACTGGTTGCTACTGGAGGGAGAATTAGAGTGATATGTCTGTAACTTGGGTAATGAATAGTTATAATCCTTTAAGTAGGCAGGGACTTTGAGTGTTCTGGGTGGCCTTCCTGAAGTTTCATCAAGATTTTGCAATACTGGATTAGAGGTGTTATCAGGTGAACCTATATTGTTATCAGACAAGGGAAAAAGTTCTTCTGAACTTGAAGTCATATAGGGATCAGGTTCCATTGCCCTTGGTGGTGAGGATTCAGATGACATCCTTGGGAGAGATGTACTAGGAGAAGCAGGAGTGGAAGTAATTTTATGAGAAGGAAACAAATCTTTTGCTAACTCTGCATTTACTTGTGGAAATGAAGGGAAAACTTTGTTAGAACTAGAATGCAAGGCAAAAGGAAATATTCCTTCATGAAACACAACATCCCTTGATACATGAATTCTCTTTGTGACTAGATTGAGTACCTTGTAATCCTTTGTCCCAAAGGGATATCCTACAAAAACATGAGGCAAAGATCTGGATTCAAATTTATCTTTGTGGGATATTAGGTTTGTAGGAAAATAGAAGCATCCAAAACTTTTGAGGTGAGTGTACTTAGGCCTTTTGTTGTAAAGTAATTCTAGGGGACATTTGTTTTTGAGAGTGGTAGAAGGAAGCCTATTGATAAGATATGTTGATGAAAGAATACACTCTCCCCAGTATTGCATGGGGAGTTTAGATTGATACAACAAAGCCTTGGCTGTTTCCAAAAGGTATTTGTGCTTTCTTTCCACTATGCCATTTTGCTGAGGTGTGTAGGGGCATGTTCTGTGGTGTACAATTCCCTTTGATTGTAAGAAAGAGGTGGTTTTCAGAATTTATAAATTCAACACCATTATCTGTTCTAATAGTCTTAATGGAACAGTTAAATTGATTTTTCACCATGGCAGAAAAAGCTTTAACTACTTGCAGGGCATTGCTTTTACAACTGAGAAGGTGTGTCCAAGTGCACCTGTTGTAGTCATCTACTAGAGTGATAAAGTACTTGTTTCTGTCATGGGTTGGTACATGATAAGGCCCCCACAAATTTACATGTAGAATTTCAAAAACCTTGGTTGTTACTGTAGTTCTTTCTAGGAAGGGTAGTCTGTTTTGTCTAGCCATTGGACATATTGGACAAGTGAAGGACTGTTTGGATGAAAATTGGAAGGGTATGGACTCAATTCCCCTCATTTTGGAAAAAAGGTACATGTCCCAATCTATTGTGCCACAAGAGATCATTCATGTATTTATCATTCATAGATGCATTACATGTAGGACTAATATTTCTTTCACATTGCACATGAGAATTGACAACAAGTTTATTAAATTCAGAAGAAGTATGAGATCTAGATGCAATATAAGAATCAGGGTGTGGACTACTACTACTATTGTTTCTAATTTCACTAGATGAGATAGACTAAGTGTTTACATCACCTTTATTTGGTGCACTAGAAGAATTATCAAGGGCTGGGGAATTGGATTTGCAGGAGTCTGAAGGACTGGACTTGTAGGAGTTTGACTTGTAAATATACAGCCCATCCTTACTTTCACCAATTGCCAGAGGCCTCTTCATTGAAGGGGCCTGCAGAAGGATGCATACAAACTTGGTGAATATGACAAAGCAATCAAATTGGACAGTCAAACAATGTACTGAGATTAGGTTAAATTTGAAACCGGGAACAAAAAGAACTCTTTTCAGAGTGAACTTAGGACTCATCACTACATCTCCCATTAATGTCACCTTCACCTTGTAACCATTGGGCAAGGTAACTAGGAAAGGGTAAACTAGGGTTTTCATATTTATCAACTTGGATTTGTCATAGGTCATATGGTATGATGCCCCAGAGTCAAGTATCCAAGAGTCAGCAATAGACTTAGAATATTCATGTGAACTAGAACTAGGATCAAAATAAGTTGAGCAAGCTGAGATACCTGCAAAGTTCACAGCTCCTGCTTTCATTTCATTTCCTGCATTTCCAGCGTGGAAGTTCTCCAGGATGCTCACCAGCTGATTGTATTGCTCCTTAGTGAGGCTCTGCATAGTTCTATCCTGCTCTTGTGTAAATCCACCATTTCCATCTTCACCTTCAGTCACACTATCTCCTTGTCTTCCATGAACATTAGCAACAATCTTTTTTCCCTTGATAAACCTTGTGTCTTGAGGGTAACCATGCAACTTATAGCATCTTTCCTTGATGTGGCCTGGCTTCTTGCAAAAATCACAGAAAGGTCGTGGTCTGTTTCCAAATTGTCCTCCTCTGTAGTTGTTATATCCATTTCTATTTCCCTGTTGATTGTGGTTCTCATAACCTCTATAGTCAGCAACGTTTGTCTGTTGACCAAAGTTTGTCTTGAAGTGATTCCCTCCTAATTTTTTGGCACTCAAGGCAGCGGACTCAATCACAAGTTGGTTGTTTAGTTTGACCTCTCTTTGCTTCTCCTCTTGAATGAGGATTGAAAAAGCTTGTGCGAGAGAAGGTAACGGATTCATCATTAAGATGCTTCCCCTGACTATAGTATAAACCTCGTTAAGTCCCATTAGAAATTGAATCAGCCTTCTGTATTCCTCAGCTTTCTGCATATTCGCCTTAGCACCACATGTGCGATTACATCTGCATTGAGTGTGTGAGTTTAACATGTTTAGTTCTTCCCAAAGTTTTTTCATTTTGGTGTAGTACCAGTGATATATAGAATTCCTTGGCTCAAATCCTTTATCTCCCTCTGCAATTGATATAATTTTGCCTTGTTTGTTTGATCGTATCTATCCTCAAGTTTTTTCCACAGCTCTTGAGCATTGTTGACATATTGCAGGCTATCCGCCAAGTCCTTTGAGATAGAGTTCAGAATCCACGATGTGACCATATCATCGCAGCGTTCCCATTGATCATACCTAGGGTCCTGAGGATTTGGTTTCGTGTATTTTCCATTTATAAATCCTACCTTGTTCTTCACTGAGAGAGCTCTTAGTACTCCTCTTCTCCATGATCTATAGCCAGATCCATCAAACAATCCCGGTACAAGCGCAGAACCAGCACTCTCAGACGGATGCATGTAAAGTGGATTCATTGAATCCAAGGCCAGATTTGTTGTATCCAATACCGGATTTATGAAATTCGATGTGTTTTCATCAATAGCCATAGTTGTCAATGCTTGATTTGAAGGAAAACGAGAGAGAATTTTTGAGCTTCGTACAAATACACTCTGTAGGGATACACTTCGAATCAGTGAAGAGAAATTGACCGATCGGACTTAGGATCGAGAGCCTAGCTCTGATACCATGACGAAATGGCTAAAAAATGAAGAAGATGAACTCACCTTGTGTGAGCTCTAATGGCGGTTGGAACCAGCCATGGATGAGAAAGTTCTAGAAGAATTTATTTTCTGATTTTTGAACATCGTAAAAATGTATTCTCACAAGATGTAAAAATATGAAGTACATACATACATGTATTTGAGAGTATCTACTGCTATTTATACTTGTACTACATACACATTTACCTATACAAAATATTACTTGTACAAATGAGATAAATATACACGTGTGTTAATAAATATGATATACTATATTCAAATAGGAATATATGATGCAACTTTTCTATATTTGGAAATTTTCTTAAACACTTTGAAAAGTCTCAAACAAATGGTCAGTTAAATTTTTCCATTTTTTCTTTCTTTGAGAATTTTAGAAAATACTAAGTTGGAAAGTGCCTTTCTTTATTAAAAAAACATATAAAAAGAAGAGGAAACTCACAAGATTTAAAAGGGGAAAAAAAAAACAGACTATCCGAATAAGATTTAGTTTTGCACAAAATCCAAAAGCTTTTCTTAAAAATTCTCCAAACGAGATAGCATTCATAAGAAAGTAAAGAAAAATATTGAATAACAATTTTTTAGGACACGATGATACTATAGGTGTCAAATGTATGAGCGAGTTGGGCTATATTAATTTGGGGAATTGCAGCTCATATTATTCCAAACTTTTAGAATGACTAACTTAATTCATGCTCAAAATGACTTTTAAATGGATATGCCTAGTCTGATCGGGCATGTTAAACAGATTATAGAGATATTAACTTAAATAGTTATTCATTCAAAAATTTAGCCGAAAAATGTATATATTGTATATAATATGTATATTAGCTAGCAAATACAAAATATTGAAGAATTAATCCAAATAATCGTCCACCTAATCACTTAAATTAAAAATAACTGATATATATATATCATAAATATATAATTTATATATAATATATGTATAATCTATATATACAGGCTAAAAAAATAAACATTAAATATCGCTAGCTATTTGTGTAACAATCCTGGAAAATATATAAGTTTCCCTATACTTTTGTGGGTTAAAATTGACACTTTGTAATGATACTGGGATTAAAATTCCCTAGAACCACTACGTTGCCACTCTAACGGGATGTTATATAGAAATTAGTAGTGAATCTTAAATTTCAGTTTTTAGGTTTAAATTTTCAAGACAAAAGTGTCCTGAATTGTTCTGAAGTTAAGATTTTTAGATTAAAATTTCAGTACAAATAAGTACTGGCTAATCTTTAAATAGCATCCCTGAGATTGGCTATTTCTGCACTTGCCCCTAAAATTTCCACGCACCTCCAGAAACACATAGTGCTCTCTCTTAAAATTTATTTTGATTTCTAAAATATAGTACTCCCTCTGTTCTAATTTATGTGAACTTGTTTGACTGGACACGGAGCTTAAGAAAAAATGAAGACTTTCGGAATTTGTGGTTCTAAATAAGTCAAAAGGGGGTTCAGAGTATTTTTGTGGTTATAAAAGCTTCTTATTAAGGGTAGAATTGTAAGTTTAAGCTAAATTGTTACCAAATTTAAAAATAGTTCATTATTTTTGAAACAGACCAAAAAGAAAATATGTTCACAAAGGAAGTAATTTTTCTTTTTGGCAAACCAAAAGGAAAAAGAAATGCAATTTTCAAATATGAAAAAGAGAATGTAACAGGGTGGACCATATGTGGGTATATGACTTTTTTTAAGTTAGAGAAACTATATTAAAATATAAGATGAGGAGGTCATGGGTGCAACAACTAATTTTGCAAATTGATGCCCACCCCTTTTCATGTCTCTCCCACAGGACTCGTTCTAATAATTCTCTTTCTCTCTGTTTTTTTTTCTTTTATTCCTTTCATCCGTTCAATTACAGGACCTAAAATCTCATATTCATGACTTCTGTAAGTTTCTCTCTCTTCCAATCTTTTTAGTTCTTATTTTTTTCTTTTGCATGAATTTTGCTTTGCTAGGAATATGAACGTTGTTGAATTTGTCATTGGCTATTGAATAGTTATCCAATAAGATGAAATTATAACGAGATTCAAGAATTTGAAACCTTATAAAATTCCAAAACCCCAACCCACATTTCTCCTTGAATGAATTAAACGTTAAAAGTTGTTTGATTCTGAGACAAATCTTAGTTAATTTATTTTGCAGCATGTATATGATTGTTTTGTTTATGCTGAATCAAAGATGGAATGGCTTTGACCAACCTTATTCACTTTCATTTTAAATTCACTTTCCGGTTTGCTCTCATTTTTGCTGAATTTGATTCACCAACGATTTCTACGTATTTTTGTTTTATGCTTAATTTTTAAGGCCAGATGGAGCATCTTTAGTTGGTAATTGTTTCCTATCGGTTTAATTAAAAATGTTTGATTGTTACTTTGCCTATGTGAGCTTGCTCAAATTGCTGGTTCGAGTCTAGATAAAGGAGGAGTATTGCGGCAGGCTGACCGCCGGTGTTAAATTAGTAAAATTTATGATGATTTCTAACATGACGAGCTTATATGGAGCAATATAACCGACCCAAATTTGATTGGGATTGAAGCGTAATTGTTGTAGTTGAAAGATGTCCGTTCCTCTTCAAAAAATAGAAAATTTGAGAGAAATTCAGGAGTTCTTAGAGTTGAGATACTAAACACCCCAATACACATAAGTTAGAGTACATGACTGCATAATGCATATACAGAACTACAGAACAGAACATAAATAAAGAGACTTTATTTACTCATGGCTAACTTACATGTTTTCATTTCTCTGTTTTGACACCATTTTCTAGCAAGAGAAAGGTCGGCCATTGCCGAA
Organism: Nicotiana glauca; assembly: GCA_026770625.1. NCBI lineage: Eukaryota > Viridiplantae > Streptophyta > Magnoliopsida > Solanales > Solanaceae > Nicotiana > Nicotiana glauca. The sequence goes on from MU674685.1 coordinate 87,128, forward strand.
ATTCGGGGAGTGGGATGTAAACAATCCGGCCTCAGCAGATGGATTCACCGTCATATTTGCAAAGGCTAGGGATGACAAAAAGGCCAATGGCACCGCTGCACCAACACAAGCGCCCAGGAATGACTATGCTTACGGACAATCTAATCCTTATCAGCAAGAACCCAAGGTATTCACTGACTACTAAATCTTAATATTTCTTCTTTTGTGCTACAAGCATTCAAGAATGTTACTCTTCCATTTACCTGCAAATAATCACTATGCCATATCAACTATTTGCAGTTAAGATTTAGTTGTTCTTGTTGTTGGCTTACAATTAGGTTCGACATATGTCAGGAGTTCCATTTTAGTTCGGGTGTCTGTCAATGTAGAAATAATTGTGAGATTTAAAGAATACAATGAAAGAAAAAGGCCCAATGTTTGTTAGGAGTCTTTCTAATCTTGTTAGAGATTTCTATGTCTGTAGAAAATGTAAAGAACTTCTGATGTTAGATAACCAAATTATTGAGCATTCTAACGAAACGTGTTCATATAGCAGACTCCAACTGCAGTATAGAATTAATGCAGGCTGATTAAATGGTTGATTCTTAATACATCTATTATGTGCAGAAAAAATGGTTTTGCTGTTTCTGAAACCAGAATGCTTCTGTGGCTGTGAGTGAAGAGACTTAAGATCATATTGAAGTTCAAGTCTGCCAGTCTAGGTACAGAGGTGGGAGAATGCGTGCTGCTGCTGCTGCGTCTGTTTCTATTTTCGTCTATTGGTTTTATGTTGCATAAGGTTTCTTAAAAGTCTCTCTACTGTCCCCAATATGTATTTAGGGGAAGCGCTGACCAACTATCGATAACAAACACGCTAATGTATTGTGCTCAACGACAACCTTAGTCACTCTGTCGATTTATATCACCTCTCTAATAGAACATGGTCACTAGATTGAATGATATATCTTCTTTTGTGCTGTGCTCAGAGCAAATAGCTGCTGTCTAGAATTTTCACTATGTGCTTATACAATTAGAACATTTAAACTTGCTCCAGCTATATGGATTGTGTATGTTGTACATTTTGATGATAATTTGCCTATTCAGTCCATCAGGGTTGGCTGCTAGTACATAAAGAAAGTTCTCATCTTTCATGCTTTAATTGCCTCGCCTTAAAACAAGGAAAGATCACAATAGAGAAAGGCTAGTGTTAAAGGATGAACCAAATTAAATGATTGTTCTAGAAGGGCTATTCCTCACAATTGATCTCTTTTGTTTCTAAAAGGCTAGTGTTAAAGTCAGATCATTTAAGATACAGTGTTGTTAAAGTTCAAAGTCGCACGATAGAGAAAGAAAGAAAGTGAAGTATCCTGATTGTCCAACAGACTCTCGAAGATAGACGCCTTTATACCGATCCGCAAGACTCTATTAGACATGTTCATGATTCGTGAGATCAGAGGGGGACATACCTTATAAAATGAGGGCTCACCGGGACACGTAAAGTTCGACAAAGTTCTATATATACATGTATATGGTGTTAAAAAATAATAATATTAGTAGTGACAGCCTATATACAAAGCAAATTTTGGTTGAATGTAAATTTGCACCCGCTACCTCTAAATCCTAGGTCTGCCTCTGCATGAGACCTATGCAATCTAGTCTCTCATATCAAGTTGTCACGACCCAAACCACACCTATGACCGTCATGACATCTAATGCGCCGGTAGGGATGGCGAGTGGTGCGGAACGAGTTTTCTCATAACCCGCAAAACTTCAACTCGCTTCGCCCCACCCCGCCGTGCCCTGCATCGCAAATGCACCCACGTTCACCCACTCCGCATCCACACCCGAGTACCCCGCACCGCTTAACATTTTTCCCTTCATTTTGTTAGTTTATTTATTTTTTTAATTTTTTGGCTGGAATTTTTTTGTACATTTATGATATCTACTCATATTTTTTTATTAATTATAATGATTATGGGAGGCTTCAGCTAATGAAAGAAGAAGATAAATAAGATACTTACGAGAATTAAATCTTGCACATGTAATAAAAGTTAACAAAAATTTTGATATGATAATAACTCTTTACTTTTTAACATTTTATATTTGATAATAGAATATATATATACATATATATATATAATTTTTATCATATTCAAGCTAATCCACTGGATAATTCTTAAGCAACTGGAATGTATAAATAAGCCACTTCTCTAATCCTCTGGAAGGTGGTCTTGATATGTAATTTTTGGATATTACATTTTCAGAACAATATGACGTGCAAGCATTTGGTTCAAATAACATGAAACTTTATTTTGCTTCAATATATTATGTGGAATCAATTTCACTTCATTAGGCAGAATTGAGTTTCCTTCTTCAATGAAGTTTCTAAACCTGCACCCGCACTGTACCTGCACAGGTTTTAACTTTTTTTTTTAATTTTGACCTCCACCCCCCCTCTCCTGCTTCGCACCTGCATATGTTTAAACCCGCACCCGCACCGCATCATCGCCATCCCCACGTGCTGGCTAGGGGAACCAATAATTTTTTGTTATAAAAAAAAGTGTAAACCATCAAATGTTCAGGTGATTTCTGAGTTTTCTCAGTTTTTTCCTAGCATAATAACCTATTTCAATTACTACCATATAATCCTCAAATATCTCTCCTTTGATCAAAACGAAGTCGTTGACCCTACTGAAAAGCGAAAATTAAATAATCCACGACACGAGGCAACGACGCTACTAGGAAATTATCTAGCGATTATGATTTACTTGTAAATAAACTCAAGCAACGCAGTTTATGATTTACTTGTCCTGAGATGTACAGTTTACTTGGGCCATTTGCATAATGAGGGAATAACATTTGGATGTCTAAAATGTTGGTACCTGCCTTGATTCTGTTTTTGTCTATAAGAAATTCTACAACATTAACCCCACTGTCATTGGTATGCCATATGCTGCCTATTATTATCTTTACTGAAAAGTCTTTTTTGCAATTTATTTGACAGAGGTTTTTATCTTATTTTTGCAACGTAGATGGATTATGAATAGCCGTGATGAATATACTCAGGAGTCAGGAGTGCCTGGACGCAGTTAATGATGAATTCAAGCTTTATCGCTGTCATACTATTCTGAACTGTTCTCGTGCTTGCCCAAAGGGATTGAATCCTGCGAAGCATATTCAGAATATTAAATTTAAGGAAACAAACACATATTTAATGCATTATGGCCGTTGCAGAAGCCAAATGTATATAGTGTGAATAAGTCACAACTACTATACCAAAAGTTATGACAGCCACCAAATAATAAATAAGATAATAAAACAATAATAAAAGGAACACCAGAATTTACGAGGTTCGGCTAATTTTGCCTACTCCTCGGACACAACCAATATTTTATTTCACTCCAAAAATACAAGTGAAATAATACTAAAGAGAGAAGATACAAATGCCTTAAGAAGATAAGAAGGCAAATGAGAGGTTTGTTAAATCCTAAACATTAGGCCTCCTTTTATAGGAGAAAATCCCAAACCAAATTGAAAACCCACCGATGTGGGACTATGGTTTTGACATATTCAACAAATCTCCACCTTGACAAAAATTCCACATCTTCAATTTTCTCTCGTAACAAATTTTGGTTGTGTCTTCATCTTCAATCTTGAGTGTTCAACAATGTTGATCAAATCCAAACAATGTTGAAACTTGACCACAGTCACTACTTTTGTCAGCATATCAGCATGATTCTCTGTAGTATGAATTTTCTTCACCGTGACTCCACCTTCTTCTATAATTTCTCGTACGAAATGATACCGAACATCAATGTGCTTCGTCCTTGCATGATAAACTTGGTTCTTCGCTAATTGAATAACACTTTAACTATCACAAAAAATTGTGATACCTTTTTGTTCAACACCAAGCTCATTTAGCAATCGTTGAAGCAAATTGCCTTTTTCACAGCCTCTATAATAGCCATATACTCTGCCTCTATTGTAGACAAAGCAACTGTTGACTGCAAAGTAGACTTCCAACTAACTGGTG
>MU674686.1:0-34179 GCA_026770625.1 Nicotiana glauca
ATCTCTTTGTTGAACAACCAATATAATTCTTTGCAGAAGCTTCGCCAACCACGCGACCGCTAATCTGCTCACGGGCAATAACCCACCTAGGGGAATTACCTCCCGACATCTTCCCACGCCGCTGCACGGGGTACATTCACTATGATACCAATAGCCCATCCTGAGTCCGAGCTCACCTTCCAGTTGCACAAGCCCATTCGCCCCTAGCGGACATCAATTAAATGTGCGGCAACTTCCATCCAAATTCAGGGTTATGATGCACTCTCCTCCATTTCCACCAGCTCCTTTTCGCCATATCAATCTTCTGCCGCATAATAGCCCATACTTTACATCATATCCGCATGCTTCAATCACCAATCATTAAAATCCCCAATTTGATCCAAACTCGCTTTAAGGCACGTAGTCATCTTACTACCAAGCCCATATGCAACCCTCGCCACTCTCCCACTTTGGCGGAACTCATCTCTTTAATTAACCACTCGACCTTGCTCCTCATACTTGGCCTTCTAGAAGTTTTAAGCACCGCCTAGCACTTCCCACATGTCCTTCCTCATACATTGCTGCTCAATTGTTGCCTTAAATAAAATCTATCTTCGTGGCACTTGAACCCACCATTGCTACTAACTTTAAACCTTTCCAAAGGTCATCTTTATCGATCTGTCAACATTAGGAATTCTGATTCGATCTTAAACCACCTCATCATGCGATATCTGACAGTTGTATCTTCAATACTATTTCACAATATCTTGCCCCAAGGCGAATTGTAGCAGATCATAACACTGACAATCTTAAGGCGTTCAATTAGGACAATAGCACCCCCATATAGAGGAGAACTCTATCACGCTTGCAATTACCACGTTTCATTACTTCCACCAGTCCACTACTGACCATCCTCAGTTCATTTGACTTTCCCCTGCCGGGAATGAAATATAGAATCCCTTGATTACATACTGAGTAAACCTCTCTTCAATTTATTCCCTGCACTGACACGTGGGCAACACCCTACCATTACAACAACACTGCGGAATAATCGCTCATAAGCATCATGGCAACCTGTGCCTAGCCTCAAGGCTCTTAGAAGTTATGTTACTGAGTTGAAACAATAGAATATCTCTCCAAAATGCGACTATAATAGTCCAATCAACTATACCAGGAAAATCATCATACACCACATTTGTAGTGCCATTTCAATCCATCAATTTTTGATTTATGACAAGCGCTCGCGTCGCGTAAGATTGAGTGAGAAGGAATCAAAGGCATATGCCTCAAAGGAATCGAACCGCACGATAAGGAAATCAAGAAGGGAAGTACTCCTACAGTCCTGCAGCCTCCCGAGGATAAGTACAGATGTCTCCAGACCGATCCGCGAGACTCTACTAGACTTGCTCATGACTCATGAGACCGACGGGAACCTAGTGCTCTGATACCATGTTGTCACGACCCAAAAATCCACTAAGGGTCTTGGTGGCGCCGGACACCTCTGTCAGGCCAGCCCACTAGATTATCTATTAATTCCTCTTTTAATACTTTTGAAAATCTAAAGTTTTTCCTTCCATTTTCAAGAATAAAAGTTCACTACTTGAATTCAATTTTAAATAATAACAATTAGTACAAATCCGTTGAAACCCATCCCAGAAACCCGGTGTCACAAGTACATGAGCAACTATCAATAAGGAAAGTAAAATGCAACATCTGTGAAATACAGTGGACAGGGAATAAATCATAAAAATGCTAGAAGGAATTACACTGGCTGCGGGTCATATCGAACAATGCAGCTCACCTAGTCCCAGAGTCGTCCGTGCTACTACGCCCAATAGGCTGCTAGAGGTATATATACCTGTGAAACAAAAATGCACAGAAGTGTAGTATGAGTACATAATCAACATGTACTCAGTGAGTGTCCCGCTGAATCCCGAAGGGGTAGAGACGAGATGGTCAACTCTGACACTCTCTAATATTCCAATGATTATTTATCCTCAATATACATATCAAACAATGGATTTATTTTATAAACATGATTCTAATCCAGCTAGAGGAAACAAGTAAACACGTAATTCCTTCATAGGTAAATTTCTAGAATTTCTCTATAAATATATTCCAAATATTTTTAAGCTACCAAAGGGCAATAATAACTTAATGAAGTTCAAGACAACAACACAGACATGCGCAAATCATACCGAGGCGATGGCCCGATCCAAGAGAAATAAATGTGCACTTGCAGAGGGTCGATGACGCGCCTATAGATGCATCTATTAATCTGCAAAGGCATTCGGCCCGTTCCAAAATAAACACATACAGACAGACAGTCAGTCAAGAAGTCAACAGGGAGCAATCATCCAAGAAAGGCCAATCCTCTTTAATAAGTTGAGAAAACGAAGCTTAAGCCTTTTTAGAAATCCATTTATTAATTTATTGTGATATATTACCCCTCTCGCGAATCATCCATGTGACGTGGTCAGCATAAAATAAACAATCACCCTGCTCGCGTATCATCCATGAGACGCAGGTACACATAAGGTACATGCTCAGATAGTCAATTAGAATTTTATCAGGGAATAATTATCCAAGTAAAACCAATTCTCTGCTTAACGATTCAAGAAATGATTTTTAATCTCTTTTTAAATTCGTTTACTAATCTAGGATGATTTAAACAATCCAAGTCATCAATGGGTTCATAATTAATTCAAGTATAACATGCTGATGGGTCCTAACTACCCAGACAACAGCATAATAGTAGCTACGCACGGACTCTCATCACCTAGTGCGTATGTAGCCCCCCAAAAATAGGAGCACATAATCAATCACTTCACCTATGGGTTAAATTCCCCCTCACAAGATTAGAAAGGATACTCACCTCGCTCCGAATATCCACAACTGGCATTCTACATTCTTCCGAAGGCTCCAATTGATGCACCACGCTCAAAGACTAGCCAATGGTTACGCAAATCCATTAATATATGCTCAAATATTCATTACAAACTAATTTATAGAAATTCCTAACCCCGATTGGAAAGTTGACCAAAATGCCCTCGGGCCCACGTTCGAAGAACCTCTCTTGAATCCTCCCAAAATCGCCAAAGCCATGAGAAATGAGAAAAAATGGCCAAAATCCGACTTTTAAAACAATGCTTCCGCCTCCAGACATTTCCGCTTCTGCGGCACCATTACCACTTCTGCGGAAACCGCTTTTGCGGTTTTGGGCCGCTTCTGCGGTTCTGGCCAAATTGGGCTGGATCGCTCCCGTGGTCTAATTTTCTCTTAAGCGGAACTGCTTCTGCGGTTTCCTGACCGCTTCTGCGGTTACTTCCTCGCTTCTGCGGTCCCATTTCTGCAGAAGCGGAAATACCAGCAACCAGCAACACCAGCCTTCCCAAAATTCCATTTTTCGATCCGTTAACCACCCAGAATCCACCCGAGGCCCCCGGGACCCCAACCAAACATACCGACCAATCCCAAAACACATTACAGACTTGCTCGAGGCTTCAAATCATATCAAACAACGTTAAAATCATGAATTACACCCCAATTCAAGCTTAATGAACTTTGAAATTTCAAACTTCTATTTCCGATGTTTAGACCTATCAAATCACGTCCAATTGACCTCAAATTTTGCACACAAGTCATATTTGACCTTACGGACCTACTCCAACTTTTGGAATCGGATTCTGACCCCGATATCAAAAAGTCCACTTCCGGTCAAACTTCTCAAAAACTTTCAAATTTCTATCTTTAGCCAAATGGCTTCAAAATGACCTACGGACCTCGGAATTCACTTTCGATCGTGCTCCCAACTCCAGAATCACCATACGGAGCTATTCATAGACTCGGAATCCCAAACGGACATCGATAACACTGAAATGCACTTCAAGCCAAACTTAAGAAATTCCTTCTAAAATGCTAACTTGCACAATAGGCGCCAAAACGCTCCCGGGTTATCCAAAACCCAATCCGGGCATACGCCCAAGTCCCAAATCATTATACGAACCTGCTGGAACCTTCAGATCCTGATTCCGAGGTTGTTTACTCTAAATTCCAATCCTAGTTCATTCTTTCAACTTTAAGCTTCTCAAATGAGAATTTTTCATTTAAATTTAACTCCGATCTTCCTGAATTTAAATTCCGACCATGCGAGCAAGTCACAATACCTGAAATGAAGCTGCTCATGGCCTCAGACTTCTGAACAACATGCTAGGGCTCGAAACGACCGGTCGGGTCTTACATATATTATTGCAAAGGATCAGTCAATTAGCTTATGAGTTAGAGTTTCCACCATAATTAGTGGTGGTACAACCAGTATTTCACGTGTCATATTATAACATTCAAGTTTTCAAAATTCAGATATTCATGTCAGTTCAATACTCAGATACTCATGTCAGTTCAATACTCAAATAATCATGTCAGTTCAGTACTCAGATACTCATGTCAGTTCAGTACTCAGATACTAATGTCAGCTCAATACTCAGATACTCATGTTAGTCCAATAATTAGACATTCATGCCAGCTTAGTACTCGGATACTCAAATATTCCTGCCAGTTCAATATCCATATATCCATGTTTATTCAGTATTCACGTATCCATGGCAGACAAATATTCAGTCAATGCAGTAGTCATTCAGTTCAGTATCGCAACAGTTCAGTAATCATGTATTCATTCAGTTTAGTATACAAGTATTAATGAAAGTTCATGTTTCCACCAGACCCATTTAATGTCCGGAGTTAGCAGAAGTTACAGTCAGAACAATCATTAGAGGACGAATGATCCCAAGGGGGAGAAAATGTAACACCCCGTAAATTCGGCTTAGGTATGAATGAGTTAAAGGAGTAGTAAGGTTATATTTTGGATGTATGAAGTTCTATCGGGATGATTATGGATGAAAATAGTTGTTTCAAAATCAAGATGGAAAGTGAGGTGCATAAGATTTGACAAAATCGACTATGTTTGCAGAAGGTCCGTCTTCCAGCAGGGTTTAGTGAATATTTGTAAGGAATTCGACCAAAATCAAAGCATGAAAGTTGTAAGCCTTTGAAATTTTTTTCTAACAACATATTATGGATCCCGAACGGATCTCTGTGCAAAACGTTATGTGCGTTTTACAGAATGGTATACGATATGCGCGCACGGTAGCGCGCCCATAGCGCGACTGTGCTAATTTTGAGGCAGTGTTACTGCCGTTTTGCGTGGTCAGTAGCATGGACAAGTCTTCAGGAGTGCGGGCGTGCTCGTGGGGGGGGGGGGGAATTTTNAAAACTTGCTCTAGAAAGGAGAACTCTCAAAAACCTTACTCCTTAAGGGTCTTTCCACCACCCAAGGTAAGTTCTAATGGTGATTCTAAGTTAATTTCAATTTCACAACATCTAATTAATATGGGTAAACCCTCCATATCATTAGATATCGATTGGAATATCGTTGTTGAGAGAAGGAACCCTAGAACTCGAATTCAAGGGGATTGAACTTCAAAAAGGTAATGTCTTCACCCTCTAATTGATTCTAGCATTGGATTAATGATTATAGACTCTAGTTCATGAGATATGATTTGATGGGTTTGATAGAAAAGCATGAACTGTTATAGGTTTAGGGTGTTGATTGTTGATTATTGGTTAAGGGTATTGTTTACCTTATGGCTGATGAAGAATAATGTTGATTATAATCATTTGAGACTTTAGAATTTATCTAGGAACAAGAGAATGATTTGTTGGTTGTAGAGACACCATTAATAAGGACTATGAAGCTTTATGTCACCAAGTATTTGAGGAAATATTTAAGTGACTAAAACATGAGAATTATTGCTCATATGGAATCCCTTTGACTTGTATTGATATAAGTTAAAGTTAAAAGGGTTGGCGAATGTTGTATTATGCTCAAGGGCAGGAAGTTAAGGTATGTGAGCCTAACTCTCAATGTTTGGGAGTGTTAATTATTCTCCCTACACTACATTTCTTTTATGACGTTACTAATTGCCTCAGAAATATAGTTAAGCCTAGTTCCTTGAATAGTTGTAGAAATTCTATTCTCTAGCTTCATAACTCGCTCATGAATTTTATTCTAAACGTTGTGAGCTCAGTGCGTATTCAATATAGACTTGGGTTTGATGCCCCCGAGTCTTAGTATAGATTACTCAGTATACCATATATAGTTGAAATTTCAGTATTCATAATCAGTTAGAGAATACATGTCTCAGTCTAGTCCCATTTAGTATGTCAGTATTATGTAACCCAGTATGAGCTAGTATTCCAGTACCATGTAAATCAATGTGATTCAGTATTTCACTATCATGTATTACAGTATGATTCTCAGTTTCTGATTTTAAATTCCTGAATATTGAACACCTGTATTTGGGCCTGAGGCCGTAGTTTATGCTTTATGCATGTTTGGGCCTGAGACCGTAGTTTATGCTTTATGCATGTTTGGGCCTGAGGCCGTAGTTTATGATTTATGCATTTTGGGCCTGAGGCCGTAGTTATGTATACGTATACTTGGGCCTGAGGCTGTAGCTTGTGCACATATATATTGGGCCCGAGTACGTAGCTTATTCAGATAAACAGGTTGTTCATCATTCAGAAGAGGGAGTACTCATTTCCTTACTTTCTTTATTTAGTTCAGTTATCAGATATCAGTTATTTTTTCAGTTATCAGTTATCACTTCAGTTTTAGTTTCAATAGTTAACATTTCAGTTATCAATTATCAATTCTCAGTTACTAGCTTAGTTTTAGTTTTAGCATTCATAATTTTTTCTTTCAGTTGCTTTACATACCAGTGCAATTCAAATATACTGACGTCCCTTTTGCCCGGAGCCTGCATCTCACGATGCAGGTAATGATTTACAGGCTGATGATTCAGAGCGCTAGGATTCTCGTACCAGCTGTTTGGTGATCCCCAGTTCTTTCTGGGCATTGTCATTACTATATTCTTCAGTATTTTCAGACAGTCAGTGTTTTCAATACTTCATTAGAGGCTTCATAGAGTAGACCAATAGTTAGACAGAGTCGCAGTCTTTTCATATTAAGCTATGTTGGCTACAAATATGTTTCAGAATTGTATTAGTATTTCTGCACTTTGATTTATCTCATTCAGACTTTCAGTATATCAGCACGTGTTAGTTTTTCTTCCACATTCACTATGTTATGATATCACATGTTGATTCAGCCAACCAGTTGGTTCGCTCGGTCACATGTAGTCAGGCACCGAGTGACGTGTTACGTCCAGGCCTAGGTTCGGGGCATGACAGAAAAATAGCGAAATAAGGATTAGTGTATGCAGTGGGTTCAATAAAAAAGCCACGTAGATTTTACACTAAAACGACTAAAATAACCCTAATTTTACTTTTATTGCCATGAAGTAACCATGTCGAAACTCTGGCTCTACTAATATATAGATAGTTATGGCCCGTGCTGGAAATTGTCATTATTTTAGAATTAAAAGAACCTAACATAATACCAAGGGCACAAATATGACCTAAAGTGTAGAGAATGTATATATAAGATGACAATTTCCACCGGAAGTATTAACATCAGACAACTTATTAGCGAGATTCATCCTCATAAATGCAATATTCCAAATAGACCGGATACATATTACTTAAAGAAATAAACCTATCAACAAGTTTCAAATTTTATGCTACTATCTTATATTAACCATCATATTACTCTCATATTACTTTATCAGTGAGGTAGCTTCTAAAATAAGACATACCTGCACGATCAAATACAATAATGATATTGTTAGAGGCTTTTTAATCCAACATGAAAAAGGAAAAAAATAGATATGCAAACAGACAAGCCCATATAGATCCTGATCATTGTATTCACATTAGCACCATGTTGGGTATGTTTCACCTCTTAATATGCTGTGGAAAGGAAGATCTCTTGATAATAGAGAAATACAGTCTGAACTCATGGTCCTATTGGATGGTCAATAAACTTAAATGAGCCTTTACACAACAAAAAAAATTTATGAATACTATCCAAGATATAAAGTTCTCGATTGACAAAAGGGACATGTAAGATGGCTATTTCGAATAGATCTTACACACAATTTTATTCTTATATAAAGAAGACATTCAAACAGAATATGGTTTGTGCTTGGATTGGCAAAATATAAAAACTAATTCTTTAAGTTAAACTACAAATTGATAAACTCTAAAATGTATGGTATTCCAATGATCCTTTACAGAAGCACTTGATGCCCCACTGGACCAGACTCCAGACTCATTATTCTTTACAAGAAAGAAATATCCTTATTAAATATGAAGCTGACAACTAATTCTGTATGCATTACGGCATAGTCCAGCTAAGAAAGTCAAGAAAATTAGCAAAAAATAGTTTTTCTTCTAGCCTCTAAGTTAAAACAATTGCAAAAACAATTAACTACATTATTTGGAGGACCCTTTCAATAAAATCCATGGTACAAAGTATTCCTATATTTACAGTTATTAGAATAAAGAAACTAAAAGAATGTTTTCCTATCCACCTCCACTCTAAAACACACATCAAGCACCTTCAACCATAAAGATCAAAATAATTCTTTTTCTTTTGGGATGTACGGAATATCTGCTAGTTAGGGACTAAAAACTATCAAAGTAAAAGTTACTGGCAACAACTATATGCAAACTAAAAGATGTTCAACTAAGCAAGAACAAAAGATGATCATCTGAGCAAGGACTTGTACCTTCAATACTCATCAATACATACAATCAGTAAAATGATATCCAAAATATTGATTCAACATGTTGATTTATTAATGACTAAAGTCAATTTTAATGATTTTCTAATCCGTCATATATTCTCTTATTACTTTTAGCTAGTAAAAATATTTACTTTATTAAGGTCAAGCTTGTTTGCTTCATAATAGTTCAGTATGCTGCCTATAGGGACCATAATGGTTAGATTCACTATCTAAAACTTGACATGTATCCAGTCTATTATCATTACTCTAAATGTCATTGTACGTAGGTATACATCCATTAGTGATTCTCATTATAAAGATCATCTCTTGTAACACATGAAAGAAAATTAGACAGGGGTGAACAGTAATCTTTTGCAAATAAAGTGCATTGTCCATCAACACAGCTATAGTTCCCTATGCATCAACCATTTGAAGAAATTAAGAAAAATAATTATCACAGACTTTTTTATAATAAGTAACATCTAACGAATATACTTACAGTAATCATTGACGCAAAGATAGATCATCAAAGTCATTTAACGGGAAGAAAATACACCAGCAAAACATAGATGAAACTTGAGAGTAGACTACTATTTAATAATTAAAAACTTCCACATCAAAAGTCAAGATTTTCAGCGACATTAGTGTGTGAAAATACCTAGGACGCAAGAAATTTACAAATGAAAGTACTCTGTTTCTTTAATCAAAATCAAGTTGGTCCTTGGGCTCATTGTTTTTGACTCTCAATTGTCATTTAATACTAAAAGGTTGTTAAAAAAATTATTAAGACAGTAAAAATTTTAGGACACTTCTTTGATAAGCTTTAGAAACACCTTCACTAGATTGATGCTTCAGACTGTTAAAATATTATGATTAACAATCATATTTTTCTCCCATTATAACAGCTCTCAAATTGCAAAATTAACAAGTACGTGAAGCACCCAGGAAAGCACGGAACTTCAAAACTCAGCAAGGTTAGAGTTTAAAAATGTAGTTTAACCATTCTATTATAAAATCAAAAATCACGAAAAGAACCAAAATAAAAATATTATTTTTCTACTTTCTCTCTCAAATCTCTTGAACTTTCAGGTAAATGTTTTAGTCTTTAATTTCAATTTTGTTATTTTCTATGTGTTGTTTCTCCTTTTTTTTTCCAATTTGTTTCAACTCATACAACGTTCGAAAAATTTGATGGATGAAATTGCAGAATTTTTTTTAACAGACACTGAGTATAAGTTACAATCTAGTTATGTTTCTGTCGACTATAGCTGGTCAAACTGATTGTTATGAAGCTGCCTCGTCTTGTTGGTTGATATTGCATAGCCTGCTCAAATGCAGTCATTTTGGACCACTTTCTTCTTGAAATAAGACTTTATGCTGCTGCAACATATCATTCAGAAAGTGAGTAGAAAGAAAGTGAAACCTCATGACTAACATTTCCATGCAGAACCTAGAAATTTATAGTAGTGAATAGAAATCCTTAAAAAAAGTAATCAGGTTGATCATATATTTTTATTGACCTTCATAGAAATTCTTCACAAAGGAGTAGAAGCATATATTTAAAAGGCTAGTATTTGCTAATATGGTCCACCATACAACAATATTTATAAAGTGATATATGCTACTCTTTCCTTCAACCTATCGAGTCTCTATATCGTCGGTCCAGTCATAACCTTCAAGAAATTTACCAGATGGATCTTCTTTAGTACTCACAACTACAACTGCTGTTTTTAACTGATTTGGTATTTGCTACATCCAAAAGTCATGAAGGCTGTCTATTTCAAATACTTTTGAGAAGGAATTTGTGTCTGTACAAAATTTTATTACATGCACAAATATCTGCTAAATTTTGCGCCTTAGCTAAACTAAGGATGCCAACATATTATTAGAAGTTGTTGTATATGCTCATATTCTTGACTTTTGTCCTGCAAAATACATCAGAGAGTAATTGGTGAAAGCACTAACATATGATGACATATATGCTATAAGTCATAATGTTCTTGCTACATGAATACGAGGAGATGGATGATTATCTTCCTATATTGAGCTTATATTTCTATATTGAGATGCAATACATCACGAGGAAAGACCCTAGATAGCATTATTTCATACAAGTCAAGGAAAGTCATGATATTAAATAAAAAATTTCATATCTGAACATTGACTTGTACGTTGGTTGAACTCTCACCTCGGTCATTGACACCCATAATATTCTTATCTGGAATGTAAAAGTGAACAGTAATGTTATAGATTAGACCTTGCACTGATTTCACTTGCCAATTTGGAAAAGAAGAAATTCAAAATGGATAATTCAAATTTAAAATTTTTGCATAGCAAGATTTTATAGAAAAGACAAATTTTCCATTTAAAGAGTGTTACCTTAATGCTTGAAAGACCCACTAACAACCAACATTCCATTTGTAAGTTTCTTAGTGGAATAAAATAAAGCACACGAAGGACGAAATTTTGATTCAAGTAAATTTATTTCTTACTAAAATACCAAAGCACATGAATGGAAATGCTTTGATGCATGTGCAGCAGAGCTTAGAAAAGATGCCAAGAAAGCCTTTGCCTTCAAATCTTCGAGATTTGAATTTTATCTGTTAATCCCCCTTTTATATTCATTTGTGTAAATGATGAACAACCTGAAATCCATGAATGATCAAGGGAAAAAAGGGACTACTTTATGGATTTGAGACATTTGCTAACAAATAAAATGCTTGCATAGTACATACAAAGCTACTTATAACACTTCGGACATATATAAAATAGGTAATCGTTAGAGTAAATAGATCAGGTGCCTTCTTGATCTTACCTCTTTCATTATATTTACTGATAATCATGTTGAGTGTAAACTTATCTGCTGATTTTCTCTGGGAGGATCATAATTATCATAAATTTAACTCCAAGATCAGCGGACTTGACTCACAGAGTCCAAAAAACAAATATTGACATGTCAATTTATCAAAAGCGAGACCTTTTACTTTAAATGATTGATGTAACCAAGAGTAATCACATATGTCTTTTGTTTCGAGTAGCCTTATAGTAGAATATTATATAAAGTCAAGGAAAGTATTAAGAAGGAAACACATGGAACTTAGGTGTCACAACTCAAACCTGGACCCGGTCGTGATGGCGCCTCTCGTGGGGATAAGGCCAGCTAACTAAACCCAATTCATCATTTTAAAACTGTTAAAATAGTTCATAAGCAGTTTAAATATGATTTAATGATAATAATTAATGGAAGTACAACCCGACACAGCCCAAACCGGGATGTCACAAGTCACGAACAACTATTTGAATATGAACACAACTACAAGGTCTGAAATACACAGAATAGGACAAGGAACGAAAAGGGAGAAAAACGGTGCCGTTAACGCTGGCAGTCACCTCGCTAAACTCCGATAACTCTGCCTCCGATCAACCAAAACCCGCTACCGGGTGAACAAATACCTGCATCTGCACGCGAGATGCAGGGAGTAAAGTAAGTACTCCAACTCAATGAGTAATAAGGGTAAATAACAACTAAGCAGTAAGAGACACGTAAAGCAAACCATCATGTTGTATAGGAGTAGTGTAAAACCCTTTGAGAGAAACAGTGAAGTTGTGAAATATTTAGAAATATCTTAGCTCAGTTTAAAACCTCTTTTGAAAATGACTTTTCAGCAGTTATGCAAATGAATGCAAAACAAATAGTGCAGATAAGCACAAATGTCCGCCCCTCGGGCACCACACTCAATTAACAGATAATGTCAGGCAATCTGGTAGATATCACATGAAGTAGCACAAACAACAGGTAATGGCAGAAAAATGAAATAAAGTAAACACATATAACAGTACCAGTACTGCTACGGAGTGCAGCCCGATCCATATATCGCTGCGACGTGCAGCCCGATCCATTTATCATCGACGACGCTCACTGGGGTGTGCAGACTCCGGGAGGGGGCCCTTACGGCTCAAGCGCAATATCAAGTCATCTCGTGGCATCAAGTCTAGGCTCTCGGCCTCATATCAGTATCAGTATAATACTGTTGCGGCGTGCAGCCCGATCTAAAAGCATCCTCACACACAGGCCCTCGACCTTACTCAGTCAAAAATCGCATAAGCCCCTCGGGCAACAGTAAAACATATTGCTCAGCACAAAAATAGTATAGGAAAGATTCATTTCAAGTGTTAAAGCAAAATAAACTTGGCTGAGTTTTGAAAATAGTAGAAATTACATGACTGAGTTCAAGTATAGAATCAAAACAGTGAGAAAATATCAACAACCATCCCCGAAGTGGTTCAAATAATTAGCATAAAGCCCAAATGTGGCAATCAGCCCAAATTATAATGATAACAAGTAAATTTCAGTCAAATACGCAGTAAATTCATCAATCAGGACGGACCAAGTTACAATCCCCAACAGTGCTCTACCCCACGCTCGCTATCCGGCGTGCAAGTCACCTCAATATAGCACTACGATGTGCAAATCCGAGGTTTCAAACCCTTAGAATATCATTTACAATCATTACTCACCTCGATCCGGTCCAAACTCTAGCCCGCGATGCATTGCCCACACGAATCGACCTCCGGATGCTCCAAATCTAGCCACAATCAGTACATAATCATTAAAATATGCTAAGGGAGTGAAGCCCACTCAAAAATATCCAATTTAACATCAAAATCCCGAAATTGCTCAAACTCGCCCCCCTGGCCCACGCTTCAGAATTCAACGAAACTCACAAAATCCGACAACCCATTCAACCACGAGTCCAACTATACCGAAATTACTAAATTCCAATAACAATTCGACCTCCAAATCTTCAAATCTTATCTTCAAATCCCTAGGTCCAAATCCCCAATTTAAACCTCAAAAATATGTAATCTAGTCGGATTATTCGATGATAATTCAATATTATGGAGTAGAAATGATCACAAGTGAGTTACCTCAAGATTTTCCATAATTTCTTGCTCAAAAATCGCCCCAAGCCGTGTTCTTTCGCCAAAAAAAAGGTCAAACTGAGCAAAAAATGCAACAGCTTTAATAAACCTATTCTAGCTGCTAAAAGAGCCATTCCCGTCGCTAAAAGTGACAAATCTAGTCGCTAAAGGTGCGCAACAGATCCTGTTGCACCAGCAATATTTATTTTTACTAAAAAGGCTCTAACTCCACCATACGAACTCGGAATTCGATGATTCTTATTCCTATGATTTATAAATAATGATACGAACAAAGTCCTTCAATCGAAACTCAATTCGGAGCTCGTTTGCTTAGTGCGATATCCATTTCGCTCGTTAAACAATTATCTCATGATTCGCGTCAAAAACCCAATCGCGAAATGATGAAATTAGACCAAACTTCCCAGATCACTCCTATAATTCATTATCAAAATTCCGGAAGTCTCAAAATGAAATTTCGATCTCTAGAACTAAAAATGGACCTTTGGATCATTACATGCTTATAATCAAAACGCCAAAATCTTCCAAAAACTCTTCCAAAACATATCTGAGCCTCATGGGACCCCGACCAAAGATGCCAACATACCCCATAACATAATTCAAACTTTTTCCAACCTTCGAAATGCTCAAAACAACATCAAAACATCAAATTACCCTCGGATTCAAGCCTAAGAACTCTAAAACTTCCGAAATCCGAATTCGATCAAAAAGACGACCAAACAATGTCCAAATGTCCTGAAATTTTGCACACACATCACAAATGACATAACGAAGCTACAAAACTCTCAGAATTCCATACTGACCCTCGGATCAAAGTCTCACCTATCAACCGAAATTCGCCAAAATATTAACTTTGCCAATTCAAGCCAAATCCTTCCACGAACTTCTAAAGTGCATTCTGATCGCGCTCCTAAGTCATAAATCACCCAACGAAGCTATCCAAATCACAAAATTTCCGATCCGAGCTCATATTCAAATAAGTCAACTCTTAGTCAAAACTTTCAAATTCAAAGCTTTCAACTGAGACTGTTCCTTCAAATTCATTCCGATTTTTCCTGAAAATCAAAACAAACGATCTACATTAGTTATAATACATTACACGGGGCAAGTCATGCCCGAGAACTGGCGATCAAAGTGCAAAAGTTCAAAATGACCGGTCGGGTCGTTACATTAGGAAGCTCATATTTATGACCGAACAAGGATCACTCATAACGCTCATTTTAAAAAGTAAAGGAAAGTGTAAGCATTACTGTCACGACCCCTACCCCGATCGTGATGGCGCCCAACATACTGCTAGGCAAGCGCGACCAATTTAACAACCTTAACCGTTTCTATACAGTTCATGATAAATTAATACAGATAAATTACTAAGTCATAATACTGGAAATCTGAAATAGAGTTAAAACATGCGGAATCCCAAATAACAATACTACTACATAGCCCGAAGAATCTGGTGTCACAAGTCTGAGCCTCTAATACATGAGTATCAACTTACTACATATCGTTCTAAAGAAGTACAGAATGAAGCAATAAGATCAAGGGAAGCTCAAGGTTGCTGACGTCATGCAACTACCTTGATGCTCCCGGATATGTGTTGCCCAGCTGGAAGTCCTTAATAATCTCAGATGCACCTAGATCTGCACGCAATGTGCATGGAGTAATGTGAGTACTCCGACCCAGTGAGTAATAAACATAAATAAGGGCTGAGAATATGAAATCATGGATAGACATATTGTAATCTATAAATACAGCAGTTTAAACCAAGTAGTATAAAATCAGTAAACCATTAAAAACAATTTACGGAAATGCTGCAACAGATAAGCAAATAAATGACAGTTAAAAAAGAAATGCAACACATGGAACGGTACTCTCTAGTTCCCGCTGCGGCGTGCAGCCCGCTCCATTTATTTATCATCGACGGCGTTCACTGGGGGTGTGCAGACTCCGGGAGGGGCCCTTTACAGCCCAAGCGCAATATCAAGCCATCTCGTGGCATCAACTGGCCCTCGACCTCATATCAATATCAATATAATACTATTGCGGCGCGCAGCCCGATCCCATACTCATTCCAGAATCACATAAGCCCATCGGGCAATAATAAAATAGTAGTTCTCAGCCCAAAACATCGTTAGAAATATCATTTAAGTTTCGAATCAGAGTATTAGTGGCTGAGTTTCCAAAACAGTTTTGACCAATAGGGTTGAATTAAAGTATTATATCAAAATAATGAGGAAACAGAAATAACAACCCCTGAAGGGTCCAAACCATTGGCATGAAGCCCAAATATGACAATTAATCCAAATAATGATGATATCAAGTAAGTTTCAATCAAATACACGGTAAAAACATCACTCGGGACGGACCAAGTCACAATCCCCAATAGTAAACGGCCTCGCACTCATCATCAAGCGCGTGTCTCACCTCAATATAGCACTACGATGTGCAAATCCGGGGTTTCAAACCCTCAGGACATCATTTACATTCATTACTCAACTCAAGCTGCCCAAAAATCTAGCTTGCTCTGCCCTTGCCTCTCAAATCGTCCTCCTCGCACGTCGAATCTGACCAAAACCACAACGAGTACGTTACAATATGCCAAAGGAACAATACCCAATCGAAAAAAATCAAAAAATATTAAAAATCCCGAAATTGGCAAAACCCGAGCCCCGGGACCACTTCTCGAAACTCATAAATTTTCACATCAACGGGTTCCTTATCTCTCCACAAGTCTATACATATAAAGAACACCAAAATCGGAGTCCAAATGACCCCTCAAATCCCACTTTTTGCTTTCTTAAGTTCAAGCCCTAAACCACCATTTTTGTTCATTAGATTTTCTCAAGTTTTAAGCCCTAATCTATGAAATAGCACCATTGAATCGTGTTTTAAGTCCAAAAATCCTTACCTTATCGAAGCTCCTTGAAAACCCTCTTCAAAATCGCCCACAATTCTCCAAGTCCGAAGTTAGAAATGAGAAACCCTTCGAAATTCGCGAAGAAGAACTTAAATATTTCTGCCCAGGCAAAACTGCATCTGCGGTCCAAAAATCCGCTTATACGGTACCGCTTCTGCGGTCACATCCTCCGCATCTGCGGAAATTCAGTTAAACCCCAATCCCGCATCTGCGGTCAACTTGTCGCATCAGCGGCTCCGCAAATGCGGTCCCCAATCTATACCTGCGATACCAGGCTTCCTTCAGCCTTCTCGCTTCTGCGACTAAAATTCCGCATATGTGGCTTCGCAGATGCGACTCCTCGTTCGCTTCTGCGGAAATAACTACTAGGCCCAAAACTCGCACATGCGGTCTCCCCTTCGCACCTACGACTCCGCTTCTACGATCCCATTTCTGCAGAAGCAAAAATACCAGAAGCAGTAGCAAATTCTGAGTTGCACAAGTCCAAACTTCCCATTTAGCCATTCGAAATTACCCCGGGACCTCAACCAAAAGCACCCACGCATCCTACAACATCTTCCAAACTTGTTCCAATCATCAAAACACCCCAAACAACACTAAAACCATCAATTCTCATCGAATTCAAGCCTAAGTTCTTCAAAAACTTTCGAAACATGCATTCGATCAAAAACCCAACCAAATCACCTCCAAATGACCTGATATTTTACACACACATCCCAAATCCCTTAACGAGGCTATAACAACTCTCGGAATTCCATTCCGACCCTTGGATCAAAATATCACCTATCAACCGGAATTTGCCAAAATACTAACTTTGCCAATTCAAGCCTAATTCTACACCGGACCTCTAAAACCACTTCTGATCACACTCTTAAGTCAAATATCATCCTCTGAAGATAACCGAATCACTGGAAATTACATCCGAGCCCTCTAACTCATAAGTCAACATCCGGTTGATTTTTTCCAAACTAAACTTTCCTTAAAGAGACTAAGCATCTTATTTTCTACCAAAACCAATCCAAAACAACTCGATCACACCAAACACAGATAATGAAGCATAAAGGAGCAAAAAATAGGGAAAACAGGGCGGTAACCCATGAGGCGACGGGCCGGGTTGTCACAATTACACCTTTACGAAAAGAAAGTTTTTAGATCATTCTAAATCTCTTCCATGGAATTCCCGAACTTTTCGGTACTCTTTCTGTTGCTCTCAGTCATAAAGACTAACTAAGAGTTGACTCCTAATCTAATATTAGGCAAAACTGTTTGCACAAGCTCCACTACAACAAAACTAATAAATAGAATAAATATACAAATTGATTCCCAATCTGATTACTTCAAACCAAAAAGGTTACATTGAGAAAGTAGTATTTTTTATATAACGCAAAGCACCAAAAAGCCCTATTCAATAACTTAATGCTGCTATCTAACAAAGTATACCTCTCTACTATAAAACCAACTAGCAGTTGGGATAGAAGACCAAACTTTATGAGGACTTCATGAACTACCACTCCCTTACACAATTGGTACACATACAAGAATCTGTACTACACAGAGTCTCATATTCTATGGTCGACCAATTTTTTTTTAGCTTGCAAGACTTTCCACCTTAATAGTTAGAAAAGTGGAGCTTTTACTAATTAATATTTGTCTTTTATCCTAATCATTTAACTTTATTTGTTTCATCCATTAGCACTTTTGCAGACGCCACTTTGTCATTATTGCTGGATCTAGATTAAACAAAATGATTCAAATTGTAGCCAAATTTGATTCAGATCTCAAATTGTGACGACCCGGCCGGTCGTCTTCAGAATTAACGCCCTGATTCCCCATTTAACAGCCTTCCCCAAGTCTACTTCTACTAATTTCAATTTGCCAGGATGTTCGATTTTGAGTTTCGGAGAGTTTTGGGGCACTTAGTCCCTAAATGAGAGCTTAAGTGTTGGACTGTTGCTCGCAGTCAGATCAGTGTAAAGATGGCCTCGAAATAAAAATCTGATGGTTTCGTTAGCTCCGTTAGTTGATTTCGGGGTTGGGAGTGTGTTCGGAATGTGTTTTGGAAGTCCGTAGCTGATTTAGGCTTGAAATTCCGAAGTTTGAATTTTTGAAGTTTCGGTTCGATATTGTGATTTTGATCCGAGGATCGAAATGGAATTCCGAAAGTTGCAATAGCTCCGTCATGTCATTTGGGATGTGTGTGTAAAATTTCAGGTTATTCGGACGTGGTTTGGTTAGGTTTTTGATCGAAAGCGTATTTTGAAGATCTGGAAGTTCATAAGCTTGATTTTTAGTTTGATCAGTCGTTTCGATGTTGTTTGATGTAATTTGAAACTTGGAGAGAGTCCGTGTTAGGTTATATGACTTGTGTGTGTGATTAGACGGGGTCCTGGGAGCCTCGGGTGAACTGCTGAAACTGCTGCTTCTGATACCCTCCTACGCGATCACGAAGCATCTCCCGCGATCGCGATGCCTTATTTTACCCACCTGGATATTTCCTCTTCACGTTTGCATAACTCCTCCTACGTTTGCGAATCCGTGTTTACTTCCTCTTTGCATTCGCATACCTCTGCTATGTCCGCTCTTCGCGTTCGCGGAAGCTTTCACGCGTTCGCGTAGAGCAACTTCTGGACCTCGATACTTTTCCTCAATGCTTTCGCATTCATGCTTCCACGATCGCGAAGCACTATTTTTCTACCCTCCGCGTTTGCGTTCTCATCATCGCGTTCGCGATGTAAATTTCTGGGCCTTCTCAAATTTCCTCTATGCGATCGCGATCGTTGTTCCGCGATTGCGATGAACAAATCGCTGGGCAGATAGAATTAAATCCCAAATTCCAGGGTTTCACCATTTTATCACATTTTGACCTCTAGAGCTCGGCTGTTGGCGTTTTTTGAAGGGATTTTCACCCGTGCGACTTGGGTAAGTGTTTCTCACTCGACTTATACTAATTTCCATGAATCTCCTCTTAATTTCATCCTTTAATTTTGGATTTTTGAATAAAAATTGGGTCGAACTTCTTAGGCCGAATTATTGAGTTTTGAGTGGGTTTTTGACATCCGATTTGAGAGATTTTTATATGTTTAGACTCGTGAGAGTATGAGGTTTCTGAAAATGTTAATTTCACACGATTCTGAGACATTGGCTTGAGGGGCATTTTGGTCATTTTGCCTAATTTCGCGCTTTAGCTTTGAAGTAAATAGTAGAATCTGTTGCTTGAGATGTATTTACAATCTGTGATTTAATTGAATAGATTTGAGCCATTTGGAGTCGAGTACTCGTGGAAAGAACGTGGTTGCTAGTTGATTTTAGCCGGTTCGAGATAAGTATCTTGCCTAACCTTATGTGGGGGACTTCCCCTTAGGATTTGAGTCTTCTTTGTTGATTGTATTCCTTGTACGCGAGGTGATGAGTGCGTGCTCAGATTTATTTGTGGAAGATTGCCCCTTTTAATTTCTTATATCGTTGGAATCACCAAATATGAAGTTGTTCTTGATACGATTGAATTTTCCTGTTATTAGTTTAACCTCTACATGTCTTACTTTGAATTTATTTGCCCTTTTTGGTTATTCTTGTTGCCTAATTGACTTTTACTTGTTTTACTGTAGACATTTACCCTTCTATAGTCACATTATCATTCCTAACTGCTTGTCTTTATCTGGAAAGCATTATTATTTTCTCTCGTGTAATTAATTGGTCTTAATTGGAAAGGAGTTAGACATCCTATGTTTAGTTGATATTTCCTTATTTGTAATTATTTGATTCATATTAACTTCCATGTTGTTGAACTGAGTATTATGGAATCGTTGTTTCGTATTATATCTCCCTTGTTGAGTTGTTCTTATTGCGCTTAGTATTTCTCAGTTATGGTTATTCCTTGTGAGTCAGTTGTACCGTCGTTTTGGTGAACGGAAATACCTGAGTTGATTCTTTTGCTTTGTTCATGTATATATTGTCATTTGTTGTGTTGTACTTGAGACTGTGATGCACGAGGTTTCTGCCGTGCAGTTGTTGATACTGTGATGCACGAGGTTTCTGCCTTGCGGTTGTTAATACTATGATGAACGAGATTTCTGCCGTGCGGTTGTTGATACTGTGATGCACGAGGTTTCTGTCGTGCGGCTGTTGGTACTGTGATGCACGAGGCCTTTGTCGTGCTGTTGTTGTTATTGATGTTTGGCACATGCGGCGTAATAATACGGGAAATGTTATATGCTTAGATGTGGGTTGCGCATATGGTTGAATAAGGTGGGAACATTGTGATGCACGTGTGGCGAAATAAGGCGACGCCTATTATATTATTATTTGCACGCGTGGCGTAATAAGGTGGGCTATGTCAGGGGTTGATTGTAATAGATTGTGACGGCCTGTGGAGGCATTCCTATTTTGTTTACTATTGTGATTGTTGGTTGCTTACCTGTATGAGCTTTATCGCTCAGAAGTTGTGAGGAAACATCGTGCGTGCGGTCCGTTCCCTATTCATGTTTACTAGTTGGTAGAATTATTTTTAAAACACTTGCACAAGCATACATGTAGTTCAACACTCCCATTAAAGGTAAATTGCTCCTGATTTTGCTAAGGATGGAGGTACGCCCTCGTTTATCCATTATACATATCAAAGTGGCCCTAGTTAGACAGTTAGTTGTCAATATGACCATGAGACCGATGGGGCACAGGATGCCAAG
The DNA here is from genome assembly GCA_026770625.1 of Nicotiana glauca. NCBI lineage: Eukaryota > Viridiplantae > Streptophyta > Magnoliopsida > Solanales > Solanaceae > Nicotiana > Nicotiana glauca. Next base: position 21,201 of record MU674686.1, read on the forward strand.
TGTTAGATTTCAGATGCTGGATTCGTGAGTTGTGGTTTGTCTGAGATTTGGTAAAACTATGAAAAGAGTTGAATAGAACCTTATGTGGACATCATAGTAGGGTATGAGTTATTGACTTGTTTTCTCCTTGCTGTGTTGTGATCCTAGGATTTGGTTCGTGATTTTGTCTTCATTTCGTATCATCATTTATTATAGTCTCGTTGTTACTTGTTGTCCTTTTTCCTTATTGTGAATTGTAGCATTTTTAGTCATTCATGCAGATTTTTACATATTTATACATCGATTCCATTATTCCTATGATTATACTGTTTATTTGACCGATAGGTGCCTTGACTGTTCCCCGTCACTACTCCACCGAGGTTAGTCTTGATACTTACTGGGCACCGCCGTGGTGTGCTCATGCTACTCTTTTGCACATTTTTGTTGTGCAGATACAGGTACCCCCACTCAGTTTTATCAGCTTTGGAAGGAGGCGTATCGGTAGAGACTTTGAGGTATATCTTCTATGTCCGCAGACCGAGGAGTCCCTTTCCAGCTTTCTGTAATAAGTATAGATCTTTCAGTATTTCTCCTTTGTATAGATATTCTTGAGTCAGATCCTCTTATGTATCCCTTAGCTTGTGATTTGTGAGATTTGCAGGTTTTGGAAATTTTGTTAGCTTCAACAATTGTTATTGTATGTGCCAAGCAGCACCCTAAATACTGTTTATTTTTACCAGTTCAGTTTTAATTATTCTTCCGCAATTATGGTTATCTTCCGCATTGTTAGGCTTACCTAGTCGTAGGGACTAGGTGCCGTCATGACATGGTCACGGAGGGCGAACTAGGGTCGTGACAAGTTGGTATCAGAGCTCTAGGTTCATAGGAGTCACAGATCACAATCCGGTTTATTAGAGTCTCATGGATCAGTATTGGGGCGTCTGTACTTATCTACGAGAGGCTATATAACCGTTAGGAAAATTCCACTTCATTTGATTTCCCTGTCATGGGAGATTTTTGAAATCCACAATCCTAAACCTCTGTCTTCTACTCTCTCACAGATGGTGAGGACAAGTACTACCCGAGGTGATCAGGCACCCGCGCCCCCTGCTGCAGTCGTCAGAGGTCAAGGCTGGGGTAGAGTTCGAGGACGCACACGTGGTGTAGCGAGAGCACCTACGTGAGCTGCCACCGAGGTACCACCAGCAGATCCGGCCGGAGTCCAGGCACCTGACACGCCTACTGCTACTACTACTCCAGCCCTTCAAGAGACTTTGGCACAGTTCATGAGTATGTACACCACTTTAGCTCAGGCACGATTGCTTCCCCTTGCTGCAGCCACATCCCAGGCCGGGAGAGGGGCATAAACTCCTGTCGCCCGCACTCCTGAGTATCTAGCGCATGTTGAGCAGGTCCCTGAGATTTTTCCTGCGCCGCCTGCGGCACCAGTTCAGCCCAAGGGCATGGTGACGATTTCCGAGCAGGAGCAGATGAGACTAGAGAGGTTCTAGAAGTATGATCCTCCGGTGTTAAGTGGATTAGCATCAGACGATGCCTTGGGATTTCTTGATGAGTGTTACCGTATTCTCCGTGCTATGGGTATCTGTAGATCGAGCGAGGTTTCTTTCACTGCTTTCCAGCTTCGAGGAGCCGCCTATGATTGGTGGCGCACCTATGAGTTAGACAGCCCAGACGAGGCAGCTTTACTGACTTGGACCCAGTTTTCAGATATGTTTCTGTGAGAGTTTGTTCCTCAGAGCCTTAAGGATGCATGGTGCATGGAGTTTGAGCATTTGCACCAGAGTGATATGACCGTCTCGGAGTATGCTGTTCGTTACACCAGTTTGGCTAGACATGCCTCAGCCATGGTTTCTACTATTCGCGAGAAGGTTCGCCAGTTCATTGAGGGGCTTATTCCTAGCATCAAGTCCAACATGGCCCGTGAGTTGGAGATGGATATTCTGTATCAGCAGGTGGTGAACATTGCTAGGAGGATAGAGGGTATGCATGCTAGAGAGAGAGAGGGTATGCAGGGTCATGAGAGAGAGAGAGCATACAAGATCAGGAGAGAGTGCTTGAGGAGGCGAGGAGGCCTCGTAGACCGGTGAGATATACGGGTCCTTATTTTGGAGGAAGGGTGCGTTATGGTAAAGGTTTTGCGGGTTAGCCAGTTCAGTTCGTGTTTCAGGATTTGATGGTGACTCAGGTGCTCATGGGTCTCGGAGTACCCGTACCGCACAGTTCCCATTATCTCGTCAGCAGAGAGGGTGCTTTGAGTGTGGAGATACTACCCACATGGTGAGAGATTGTCCCAGACTTCGGACCGATGTGTCACAGTAGGGTATTCAGGCAGATAGAGGTCACCCAAGAGGGGGAGGCCCGGCTCGTCAATGTATTTCATATAGTAGGTTGAGGTCGGTGCGCCAGCTAATGTCATTCAGGTACGAATTCAGTTTGTTATAGAGGGGCACTAGTTCATCATAGTTTTGCTTATCAGGGTGAGTTTCCTTGTTTGTTGTTCCATTTATGGGAGCGCTTCATGATTTGCACTTTGTCTATGTGATTATCCTGTTGGGAGGTTCTGTGAGTGATAGTCGTGTCTATCATCTGTTTCTAACTGCTGTCAAGAGCTATGAGGCTAGTAGTAAATTCATGTTGTCTGTTTTGGTAGGTTTGATGTTACTTTTGAGTATTCTTTGTTACGAGCTGTGATTTCTATTCTCCACCAGTGTGGGAACTAGTCTGTGTTGTAAATTGTAGATGGAATTGACCTAGTGAGAGTCTCTAGATGGGTTGATGTTTGCCCTACTTTTGATTCAGTGTTGAGGGCGGGACCCTCGTGATTTTAGGTGATTTGATATGTTGAGACCGGGCTGTGTACTGCGGTGAGAGTTATATCTGTATAACATCCTTGTGAGTCTTTTATATGCTTTGATTCTTTCTTATTAGATGTTTTTGTCGATTTGTGTTTTAGAAGAATTTGTGCTAGTTTAATTTGTTTGTTAGTTCCCTTATGTGTTTCCTTTCTCGTATTCAGTCATTTCCGTTCTATGCTTCTTGAGTTTTAGCTTATGGGGTGTGTACCCGTTCGTGTTGGCTGAGATTTGGTTATTCGGGTGTTTTGTTATGCGGTTTTTGTGGTTATCGTATCATTGCCAGTGTTGTGGAGGTTTGAAAAGAGTTCCTATTGAATATGAGGCTTATGGCTGGTACGGATTTGGTCTCAGGCAAGTATTGCTATCAGAAATGTTATTGTGGGCCTATGTGTGATGTGTCATGCTGTGTGGTTGTACCCTGTGTGTGTTGGCTTGTATTGAAATAGCTGGTTGAGACTGATACCGAATATGGATGTAAGATCAGGTATTTTGGAAACGGATGGAAGGTGAGAATTCTGGCTTGATGGCTATTGGTATTGCTAGAAAGGCTAAATTTCAGTTGAGATGGTGTCATCATGCTTAAGTGGATTGGGGTGACGTGGGATCACCCGCGGGTGTATGTTGGCAGTGCGCACTCAGTGACTTGAGGACTTCAGGTATGTCTCTGTATGCTCGTTCGAGGATGAACGAATGTTTAAGTGTAGGAGGATGTGATGACTCGGCCGGTCGTCTTAAGAATTAAAGCCCCGATACCCTATTTAACTGCCTTCCCCAAGTCTATTTCTGCTAATTTGAATTTGTCGGGATGTTCGATTTTGAGTTTCGGAGAGTTTTGGGGCACTTATAGCCCCTTTGGCCAAGCTGCAAAAATCAGCTTATTTTGAGAAGTGCTTTTTTTCAAAAGTGCTTTTCTTAAAAGTACTTTTGGTGAGAAGCAGTTTGTGTTTGGCTAATTAGTTTGAAAAACACTTCTGAGCACCAATTAGTGTTTGGCCAAGCTTTAAAAACTGCTTCTAAGTGTATTTTTCTCAAAAGTGCTTGTCAGAAAAGTGCTTTTGGACAGAAGCTACTTTTTTCTGCTTCTCCAAAACTGCTTCTGCTTCTCCTCAAAAGCACTTTTTATCCTTCCAAAATCTTGGCCAAACACCTCAATTTTTGGCCAAAAGTGCTTTTCGCCCAAAAAAGCACTTTTGGCCAAAAAGAAGCTTGGCAAAACAGGCTAGTAGTCCCTAAATGAGAGCTTAAGTGTTGGAAAGTCACCCGCAGTCGGAACAGTGTGAATACGGCCTCGGAATGAAAATCTGATTGTTCTGTTAGCTCCTTTAGTTAATTTCGGGGTTGGGAGTATGTTCGGAATATGTTTTGGAAGTCCGTAGCTGATTTAGGCTTGAAATGCCAAAGTTTGAATTTTTGAAGTTCTGGTCCGATAGTGAGATTTTGATCCGAGGGTCGAAATGGAATTCCGGAAGTTGCAGTAGCTCCATCATGTCATTTGGGATGTGTGTATAAAACTTTAGGTCATTCGGATGTGGTTTGGTTAGGTTTTTTATCGAAAGCGTATTTTGATGATTTGGAAGTTCATAAGCTTGATTTTTGGTTTGATTCGTCATTTCGATGTTGTTTGATGTGATTTGAAACTTCGAGCGAGTCCGTGTTAGGTTATATGACTTGTGTGTGTGATTAGACGGGGTCCCGGGAGCCTCGGGTGTGTTTCTGATGGGCTACGGGTTATTTTCTTCCATTTTCGAACTGCTGAAACTGCTACTTCTTATACCCTCCCACGCGATCGTGAAGCATCTCCCGCGATCGTGATGCCTTATTTTACCCACCTGGATATTTCCTCTTCGCGTTCGCATAACTCCTCCCGCATTCGTGAATCCCAGTTTACATCCTCTTCGTGTTCGCATACACTACCTCGCGTTTGCGTACCTCTGCAATGTCTATTCTTCGCATTCGCGGACGCTTTCATGCATTCACGTAGAGCAACTTCTGGATCTCGATACTTTTCCTTCAACGCGTTCGCATTCATTCTTCCGCGATCGCGAAGCACTATTTTTCTCCCCTCCGCATTCGCGTTCTCGTCATCGCATTCGCGATGTACATTTCTAGGCCTTCTCAAATTTCCTCTATGTGTGATCGTTGTTCCGCGATCGCAATGAACAAATTGCTTGGCAGACAGAATTAAATCCCAAATTCGAGGGTTTCACCAGTTTATCACATTTTGACCTCTAGAGCTCGGCTTTTGGCGATTTTTGAAGGGATTTTCACCCGGGCGACTTGGGTAAGTGTTTCTCACCCGACTTAGACTAATTTCCATGAATCTCCTCTTAATTTCATCCTTTAATTTCGGATTTTTTGAATAAAAATTGGGTAGAACTTCTTAGGCCGAATTATTGAGTTTTGAGTGGGTTTTTGACATCCGATTTGAGATATTTTTATATGTTTAGACTCGTGAGAGTATGAGGTTTTTGAAAAAGCTAATTTCACACGATTTCGAGACATTGCCCTGAGGGGCATTTTGGTCATTTTGCCTAATTTCACGCTTTAGCTTTGAAGTAAATAGTAGAATCAGTTACATGATTTAATTGAATAGATTTGGGCCATTTGGAGTCGAGTACTCGTGGCAAGAACGTGGTTGCTAGTTGATTTTAGCCGGTTCGAGGTAAGTATCTTGCCTAACCTTGTGTAGGGGACTTCCCTTTAGGATTTGAGTCTTTTTTGTTGATTGTATTCCTTGTATGCGAGGTGACAAGTGCGTGCTCAGATTTATTTTTGAAAAATTGCCCCTTTTAGGTCCTTAGATCCTTGGAATCACCGAATATGAAGTTGTTCTTGATACGATTGAGTTTCCATGTTATTAGTTTCACCTCTACATGTCTTACTTGGAATTTATTTGCCCTTTTTGGTTATTTTTGTTGCCTAATTGACTTTTACTTGTTTAACTATAGACATTTACCCTTCTATAGTCACATTATTATTGCGAACTGCTTGTCTTTATCTGGAAAGCATTATTATTATCTCTCGTGTAATTAATTGGTCTTAATTGGAAAGGAGTTAGACATCCTATGTTTAGTTGATATTTCCTTAATTGTAATTATTTGATTCATGTTAACTTCCTTGTTGTTAAAATGAGTATTCTGGAATCGTTGTTTCGTATTATTTCTCCCTTGTTGAGTTGTTCTTATTGCGCTTAGTATTTCTCTGTTATGGTTATTCCTTGTGAGTTAGTTGTACCGTCTTTTTGGTGAACGGAAATACCTGAGTTGATTCTTTTGCTTTGTTCTTGTACATATTGTCATTTGTTGTGTTGTACTTGAGACTGTGATGCACGAGGTTTCTGCCGTGCAGTTGTTGATACTGTGATGCACGAGGTTTATGCCTTGCGGTTGTTGATACTGTGATGCACGATATTTTTGCCGTGCGGTTGTTGATGCTGTGATGCATGATATTTCCACTGTGCGGTTGTTGGTACTGTGATGCACGAGGCCTTTGTCGTGTTGTTGTTGTTGTTACTGATGTTTGACACATGCGGCATAATAAGGCATGATATGTTATATGCTTATATGTGGGTTGTGCATGTGGCGGAATAAGGTGGGAACATTGTGATGCACGTGTGGCGAAATAAGGCGGTGCCTATTATATTATTATTTGCACGCGTGGCATAATAAGGTGGGCTATGTCTGGGATTGATTGTAATAGATTCTGACGGCCTGTGGAGGCATTCCTATTTTGTTTACTATTGTGATTATGTGTTGCTTACCTGTATTAGCTTTATCACTCGAAAGTTGTGAGGATACATCGTGCGTGCGGTCCGTTCCCTATTCATGCTTACTAGTTGGTAGAATTCTTGTTAAAATACTTGCACAAGCATACACGTAGTTGAACACTCCCATTAAAGGTAAATTGCTCCTGATTTTGCTAAGGATGGAGGTACGCCCTCGTTTATCCATTATACATATCAGAGTGACCCTAGTTAGCCAGTTAGTTGTCAGCATGATCGTGAGACCGATGGGGCACAGGATGCCAAGTGTTAGATTTCAGATACTAGATTCGTGAGTTGTGGTTCATATGAGATTTGGTAAAACTGTGAAAAGAGTTGAATAGAACCTTATGTGGACATCATCGTAGGGTATGAGTTATTGAATTGTTTTGTTGTGATCCTAGGGTTTAGTTCGTGATTTTGCCGTTATTTCGTATCATCATTTATTATATTCTCATTGTTACTTGTTGTCCTTTTTCCTTATTTTGAATTGTAGCATTTTTAGTCATTCATGCAGACTTTTACGTATTTATATATCGGTTCCATTATTTCTATGATTTTACTATTCCTCGTCACTACTCCACCGAGGTTAGTCTTGATACTTACTGGGTACCGCCGTGGTGTGCTCATGCTACTCTTCTGCATATTTTTGTTGTGCAGATACAGGTACCCCCACTCAGTTCTGTCAGCCTTGGAAGGAGGCGTATCGGTAGAGACTTCGAGGTATATCTGCTACATCCGCAGACCGAGGAGTCCCTTTCCCGCTTTCTGTAATGAGTATAGCTCTTTCAGTATTTCTCCTTTGTATAGATATTCTTGAGTTAGAGCCTCTTATGTTTCCCTTAGCTTGTGATTTGTGAGATTCCGGGTTTTGGGAATTTTGTTAGCTTCGAGAGCTATTATTGTATGTGCCAAGCGGCACCCTAAATACTATTTATTTTTACTAGTTCAGTTTTAATTATTCTTCCGCAATTATGGTTATCTTCCACATTGTTAGTCTTACCTAGTCGTAGGGACTAGGTGCCGTCATGACATGTTCACGGAGGGCGAACTGGGGTCGTGATACAAATATTTTCAAAAGGGTAAGATTATGTCTTAGAATTGTTGTAATTTGTAGGTAAATATTTATCGTCGGAAACACTCTACTAAAAAATCTATTGTTAGAAAGCTTCAATCTACCTCCATGGTGGATGGCAAATGCAATTCCCCTCTAAGCACAAACAAACACGTGAAAGGAAAAACATTATGAAAAACTCGGTAGAATTGAAGTTTCATTTTTGCTCTTTTAGTTCTTCAGGGATAATGGTAAAATAAGGGAAAAAGAAGAAAAAATATATGGTAATAGAAACTAACTGAATACGATGAGAAGAAATGTGATGTACCGGTAAAGCAGCAACATATGCGAATAGATAATTTTGTAAAGATAAGCATTAATTTTTAGCACCACATCAGCTGGGAGGAATGCAAGAAAATAAAAGAGAATTTGTGATGATGTATGGAAAATATTGAAAGTGGAAGTGGAAGAGAAATGTCCCCAATACTGCAAAGATCAAACAGGTGGCAAAAAAAGAAAAATTAATAGTAATACACATGTTTAGAGACACATGGTAAAGAAAAGGAATAAGGCCTCAGCCGAATATCCAGTTTCTTCCTCCCCCGCTCTTTTCATATTCTCTCAATCTGACTTTCCAATGTTCTATTTTCTCTTTTCTATCATCTCGACTTCAAAGAGTTGTTTTAGCTGACTCTTCAATTTGGACTTCACATAGAAACCCTAAGAGTCGAGACAAAAAAGCCCTTTAATTCAGGTCTGCTCCTCTTAATTTTTGCCTAAATTTTCTTATCGCTTTTCTTAATTTTTTTTTCTTTTGGTGTTTTTGTTGGATTAATATTCTATAATTTACTTCTCTCTCTTTGCTTAATTTCTATTCTCTCATTTTTAATTTTTCTTTATTGGGATATTCTTTTTGCTTTTTTTTATTGGATAATAAGATCTTGGGTGTTGTTAATCAATACTGATTATTTTTATTTTTGGTATTTGACAGACTATTTTTTTTAGGATTCATTGATAACGATGCATGGGTCATCATTGTTTCTGGGTTGTTGTACATCCAAAGGTCTCAAGAAACTGTATTGAACTTTGTTACGGGGGATTAATGTAGTTCTTAAGCTTGAGCTATTGAATTTTCTCTCAGAAAAGCCTCTGAAATTTGCCAATGCAGGGAACAAGATTTTGCAAGTATTGCTTTATGCTTTAAAGGATTTGAATTGAAATTTCATGCTCTCTTATGACCCTAACTATAATAAATCAGATTAAGGTAGTTATCTTGGTTGGAGATTAAGACCAGCTTAATTAGAATTGGTGATTTTATGAAACTTATGTTTCTTAAAAAAATATTATGAGCATTGTGAGCTCTCCTTATAGTCAAAAGAATCATACAAAGTGACTGAAGATATAAATTAATATTTTTATGTAGTGCTGCGTGAATCAACCTGGAATAAATTGAGGGGGGAAGAAGCAAAGACTTCCATTATTTCTTTGTTTATTTTCATTCTTATTTTGCTTCATCCGTTGTGTGTAAGATTCTGATGCTAATATTAATGTTAGTTAAAATTTCATATAGAACATGATTTGTTATGCAGAGAGATTAAGTAGTTCTGGTCATAGATTATTTATATTCAATCTTCAATAGTTGCTTAATTTATGCATTAGGAAAATGTCTGCGGGAAAATTATGATGTGCATTAGGAAAATGTCCATGGAGAATTATGATATTTTCATATCAAATGCTTCTCCAACTATTTTTGAATAACGATTATTTATGGTCAGTATATATTTGAGGCAAATTCCTCATAAATTTACAATGCACGCACATGTACCACCGTGGGAAGTTGATAAGGATCTTTTTGTTTGTTGTACTTCTTCTCAGAATAGATTTGTCGTTCATAACGAGTTACAACTTTTCTGTTTCTTAAGCAAAAAGTTGTCCTTTTCCTCCTAATAGACAATCTTTTTGTTATTACTAAAATCTTGATTGTGTGATATTAACCTACATATATAACTGACAACGACGGAAAGAGCTTGGTGTGTTCAGCCTGGTAAGTGTTATCATCTCATTATTCACGCGTATACGATAGTTTTCAATTATCAATTGTTAGGAATTTCGAGGAGTCTTTGCTATCGAGTCGATTTTTCTTTTTTATTTTGTTGGTAGGTTTGAAAAGCTATTCAGTATCCAAAATTCATTGGTACTTTATATGAATGTAAAAATCCAATTGTTATGAATATAAAATTTATTTGGTTGTTATTAGATCATATATTCATATTAAAGCTAAGCTTCTGATTCCTTTAATTTTTCCTTGCCTTTTGCTACTTTAATAAGATATTATTAAAAGAGATATGAATAGTTATAAAAAAATTTTTTGCCTGTGCAATCAATGAGAGCTATTCATTCTCTTAGCAGGGAGTTCCACTATTTGCGAAGGATATTGATTTGCTGACAATATCAGTTCTATCGAGCAATTATCTACTATGAATTATTCAGCGAAGAGTTTCAACATGCTTGCACATGTATGCTTCTCTTTGAGCGAGACTTTCGACATGTCTGCTTCAAATCTTTATAAAGAAGTTTGAGGGCAATTCAATCAATTCACAACAGTTCTATACGTGTCCTTTTGTGTGCTCCTGTTATGACCCGAATTTTCCACCCTCAGGTGTCGTGATGGCCCCTACTCGTAGAAGCTAGGCAAGTCACGAAATTATAAATTCTTAACTCTTTTATTATAATCCTTTCTATTAATCATAACAACAAGCGATAATCATTTAAATAACAGCAAAATATGAGATTAAAGTGAAAGACTTCGACAGAATAAGCCAAACAATACGAAAATCAACATATGCCTCTACCCAACAACTGGTGTTACAACAATCACGGACAACTAAGATTTACTACATACAACTGTTTGAAAAAAATTAATACTGTATGTCTCGAATAGAAGTGATAACAGAACATAACAAGGGATAGAGGAGACGTTGGGCCTGCGGACGCCTGTAAGGCTACCTCGGTATCTTGGTAGACTGAAGGCTGGCTCCCAAACTACTGCTATTGACCAAACGCTACTCCAGTATCTGCACATAAGTACAGAGTGTAGCATCAGCACAATCGACCTCATGGGCAGATAAGTGCCTAACCTAACCTCAGCGAGGTAGTGACGAGGCTAGACCAGACTATCACATAAACCTGTGCAGTTCAAATATATATAGCGGAAAAGAAATACAAAGATAACCAATCAATATGGGTGGGGGAGCATGCTGTGGGGAAGATAACAATTCCGAGTAAAAGTCATCAAGTAATGAAGGAAACAACATAACTCATACATCAATAAAGAATCAGAAATCAATAAGGGCACGGCATCACCCTTCATGCCGTGCACGTTTTATTATATTATTGATTTGGTGAGGACGACTCGACCCGTTGTCACGTGAGTTACCACCCCATTTCCCCCATATTATGTTGTTCTATGTTTTAATATCAGTATTTGAGTTGATCGGATAGAATTGAATTGGTTTTAGTTGGAAACGAGGCACATAGTCTCTTAGAAGGAAGCTTGTTTTTGAAAAAGTCAACCGAAAGTTGACTATATAGTTAGAAGGCTCGGATATGAATTCCGGTGATTCGGTTAGCTTCGGGGGATGATTTGTGACTTAGGAGTGTGATCGGAATCGAATTTGGAGGTCCAGTGTAGAAATAGGCTTGAATTGGCGAAGTTGGAATTTTGGCGAATTCCGGTTGTTAGGTGAGATTTTGATCCGGGAGTCAAAATGGAATTCCGAGAGTTGCAGTAGCTTCGTTAGGTGATTTTGGATATGTCTACAAATTTTCAGGTCATTCGGACGTCGTTTGGTCGTGTTTTTTTGATCGAATGTTAGTTTCGGAAGTTATAGTTGAAACTTAGGCTTGAATCCATTGTGATTTGATTATTTTTGTGTTAAAGGTCGTATTTTTATGATTGGAACAAGTTCGTATCATGTTTTGGAGTAGGTTGGTGGTTTTGGTTTGGGTCCCGAGGGCCTCGGGTTGATTCCGAGTGGTTAAACGGACCATTTTTGGCCTTGGAGCACAGCAGATTTGCTGCTGGAATGTTGCAGGTGCGTTGGTCATCGCGTTCGCGTGGGGAGCATCGCGAACTCGTAGAGGAAATTGGAGCCCTGGATTTTTGCCTTCGCGTTCGCGAAGTAGAGGCCGCGTTCACGTAGGCCTGGACGTTTGGCCATCGCGTTCGCGGGAGGAATCGTCGCGTCCGCGTAGAAGGGCCTGGGAGCCCAGTTCGTTTAGGCATCGCGTTCGCGATGCATGTATCGCGTTCGCGTAGGAAAGGGTCGCAGTGCATCGCGTTCACGCAGGTCTTGTCGCGTTTGCGTAGAGCAATTGGGGATTTCAGAAAAATTTGTTCTTCGCGTTCGCGGGAGAGGGGTCGCGAACGCGATGAAGGAAAGTCAGAACGGGACAAAATGTTTTAAGGACATTTCCCCAGCGACCCAACTCATTTCTTCCTCCATTTTTGAGCGTCTTGGGAGCAATTTCGATGGGAAGTAAGAAGTTTCGACTGGGAATTGATTGGAGGTAAGTTTTATGAGTTAAATACATGTTTTTATTCAAGAATCATCCATGGAATTCATGAAAACATAGCAAAATTCTAGAAAATTAGGCTTGGAGCAAAAACACTAAATTTAGGATTTGAGGGGCCATTTGTGGTCCGAATTGGGAGTTCTTGGTATGTACGGACTCGTGGCGAGACGAGGATTCCGGAAATGTGAATTTCAGAATTTTTCGAGACGTGGGCCCGGGGCTCGGGTTTCGCCAATTTTGTATTTTTGAGTATTTTTCGAGTTCTTTCGATTGGGTTATGTCCCATTAGCACATTGTAACGTATTCCTTATGGTTTTGAGCAGATTGGACGCGCGAAGAGGTTAATTCAAGAGGAAAAGGCATAGCGGACTAATCTCGCGACCGGTTTGAGGTGAGTAATAGATGTGGATGATGACCTGAGGGTTTGAAACCCCGGTATATCACACTGTGACGCTATATTGAGACGAGACACGTACTCCACGGTGAGTGTGGGGTCGAATGTGATCGGGGACTATGACTAGTTCGCCCGAGTGATGTTGTACTATGTTGTTAGCTATAAATTAGCTGGTAAACCTCCTACTTGGATGGTTATGGATATATTTGGGCTGCGTGCCGGTTATTTGGATCCCGTAAGGAGTATTATCACTGTTTTCTGTGATTTATAGCACATTTTCATGATATCAGTCCTGAGCTAAACATTGTCCTGAAATGACTAGCAAAATTCTAAGGTTTCAA
>MU674686.1:39622-53366 GCA_026770625.1 Nicotiana glauca
CTGCTAAATAGATGAAACTTCTAACTGGGTGAAATAATAATACTAATGAACTAATGTTTGTATATCTTTTGCACTTGTTCAATTAAATATTCATTCTCTTCGAGCTCACATAATTTGTTTGCAATCTGTGCATCCAAGCACATAAAAATGTTGCAAGTCATTTGACAGACATTTCTAGCTAGATCTGTAAACTCTGCATCTGTCAACTTAAGCGAATTACATGTTCGTTATATCAACAGAAAGCATAGATATTTTGATATATAGTGGGCACACATAAATTTGTGATTGAATTACTGCAACAGGAATAATTCTTTCCTGAGTAGGAACGACCATGCTTAACAACCATGAGTGAAGTAGATAGGAAAAGTGCATATATACTTGAAATTAACAAAGTTTCATTATGAAAGACTTAACAGCCTTGCAAATTATTGAGCAGCCATCTCAGATGTAAGAAGAACGATGACACAACTTATAGATAGGAAAAATAGGAGATAATTTTATTCATGGTTATTGAACTTTTGAGTTTGTTACCCAAAAGTCACTTTTCATTTTTTTTACGTAAAAATCATTTAATTTTGCATTCATTACACAAAAGTCACTTTTCTTTATTTTGTTATACAAAAATGATTTTACTTTGCTCTAGTTATCACAAAAGTCACATTTTTACTTGAAAAATATAACGACCCGACCGGCCGTTTTGAGTTTTTGCACTTTGATCACCAGTTCTCGGGCATGACTGCCCCGTGTAACGTATTATGACTGATGTAGGTCGTTGGTTTTGATCTTTACAGAAATCGATATGAATTTGAAAGAACAGTCTCAGTTGAAAGCTTTGAATTTGAAAGGTTTGACCAAGGTTGACTTATTTGTATATGAGCTCGGATCGGAATTTTTATGATTTGTTTAGCTTCGTTGGGTGATTTATGACTTAGGAGCGTGATCGGAACTGGTTTTGGAGGTCCGGTGTAAAATTAGGCTTGAATTGGAAAAGTTAGTATTTTGGCGAATTCCGGTTGATAGGCGAGATTTTGATATAGGGGTCGGAATGGAATTCCGAGAGTTGCAGTAGCTCCGTTATGTCATTTGGGATGTGCGTGCAAATTTTCAGATCATTCAGACGAGGTTTGGTGGACTTTTTGAATGAAAATTTGTTTTTAGAGTTTTTGAAAATTTTAAGGTTGAATCCGATGAAAAATTTATGTTTTGATATTGTTTTGAACGTTCCGAAGATCGGAACAAGTTTGAATGATGTTTTAGGATTGGTTGGCATGTTTGGTTGAGGTCCTGGGGGGCCTCGCATGAGTTTTAGGGTGGTTCCCGACCATTTTTAAACTATTTTTAGCTGCTGGTTTTTGGCTACTGCAGTGTTCTAGGCGATCGAGGGAAATTGGACGTGATCGCGATCAGTAAAATGCGAAATAATTGCCAGTGCTTCGCGAACGCGTAGAACAAATATTCTATTGCATTGATCCCACTTTGGAAGCTTATATCTCACAATCTATAAGGAATTTGTAGGTGATCCAAAAACAAAAGTTGTAGCCCTTTGTCTCTAGCTTTCAGAAATGTAAATGAATTGGAATTTAAAGTTGTGTAAAAAAAGTTATGGTGGTTACACTATAGGTTGTCCGGGAAGCTCTCTAATACATAGGGCTGATTTTGGAAGCTTATATCTCGCAATGTATAAACAGTCAGGAAATGAGCAACATATGCAATTTATAGCCCTTTGTGTCTAGTTTTCAGAACATCAAATCATTTGTCATTTGGAATAGTGTGCAAAAGTTATGACCATTATACTGGAGGCTGTCGGGAAGAGCTGGGAATTGTTATTCGCGATCGCGAAGGGCAAATTTTGGGCTGAGAAAAGTTGTTCTTCGCGATCGCAAAGCATTTTTCGCGATGCCGAAGAGTATCCTAGGCAGAATATTATAATTTCATTTCATCCTCGATTTTGGGTCATTTTTCCTCCATGGTTGGACATTTTGAGAGCTTCTTGGTGGAGATTAAAGAGGGATTCGATTGGAGGTAAAAAAATTTATATTAAAACTCGTTTTACTGTGAAATTCAGCTAGAAATTCATGGAAGCTAAGCTTAAAATTGAAGAACTAGGGCTTGAGAAATTGGACTTTTGATTTTTGGATTTGAAAGGCCATTTGGGGTCGGATTTGAGAACCTTTGATATGTATGAACTCGTGGGAAGATAAGGAATCTAATGATGTGAAAATTTCTGAGTTTTGAGAATTGGGCCCAGGGCTCAGGTTTTGGTAATTTTGGGATTTGTGCCCGTTATTGATTGCTTTCGCTTAGGCTTTGTTCGCTTAGCATATTATGATGTATTCGTTCTGGTTTTGGATAGATTGGACGCGCGTGGAGGCCTATTTTAGGGGAAAAGGCATCGCGAGCTAGGGATTTTGCCGGATCGAGGTGAGCAATGATTGTAAATGATGTCCTGAGGGTTTGAAACCCCGGATTGCACATCGTAGTGCTATATTGAGGTGAGACACGCGCTGGATGATGAGCGTGGGGTCTTTTACTACTGAGGATTGTGACTTGGTCCGTCCCGATTGATGATTTTATAGCGTATTTGACTTAAACTTATTTGTTATCATCATAATTTGTGTTGATTGCCATATTTGGGCTTTGTGCCAATTATTTGAACCCTTCGGGGATTTCTATCATTGTTTTCTTACAGTTTTGACTTATTACTTGAACTCGGTCCTGTTTATATCTACTGTTTTACAAACTCAGCCACGTTTACTCAGGTTTCTAACTCAAATGATGTTTTAGGTTGAGAACTATTATTTTACTAATGCCCGAGGGGCTTGCGATGATTTTTGGACTGAGTGAGGCCGATGGCCATATGTGAGGTTATGCTGAGTCATATGATGCCGAGGGCCTGAGATACTTTATACGCCATGAGGTGGCTTGAGTGATGTGAGGCCGAGTGCCAAGTGATGTGAGGCCGAGTGCCAAGTGATGATGCCACAAGGTGGCTTGATATTGTGATTGGGTCGTAAGGGGCCCCTCCCGGAGTCTGCAAACCTCCCAGTGAGCGTCGTCAATTATATATGGATCAGGCTGCATGCCGCAGCGAGATGTGGATCGGGCTGCACGCCGCAGCGGTTACTATATGATACTATTCTGAGAGTGTTCTAAGAGTGAGCCCAAGGGGCTGGTACTGTTATGAGATATTGTCCGAGAGGAGAACCGTTATGTTCTCATCTTGCATATTTACTTATTTTTTTATCTGTTATACTGTGGTATTTGTGCCCGAGGGGCGGAGTTTTTGTGCTTAGTTTTGAAATTATTTCGGAACTGCTGAAAAGATCATTTTCAAAAAAGGTTTAAACTAAGCCAAGATATTTATAAAGATTTAATAGCTTCACTATTTTTTTTTCTCAAACGATTGTACACTGCTTCTATACAGCATGTTTGTTGCTTTACGTGATTTCTTACTGCTCAATTATTATTTATCTTTATTACTCACTGCGTTGGAGTACTCACTTTACTCCCTGTACCTCGTGTGCAGATGCAGATATTTATTCACCCGGTAGCGGGTTTGGCTGATTGGAGGCAGAGCTATAGGAGTTTAGCGAGGTGACTCCCAGCGTTCGCAGTACCGCTTCTCTCTCCTTTGTTCATTATTCCTATTCCGTGTATTTTTAGACCTTGTAGAATTGTATTCATACACTAATAGATACTCGTGACTTGTGACACCCCGATTAGGGTTGTGTTGGGTTGCATTTCCGCTAATTAATATCATTAAATCATATTTAAACTGCTCATGAACTATTTAACTACTTAAAAGAGATGTTCTGTGATGGTCTGGCTGGCCTTGTCTTCAGAGAGACGCCATCACGACCGGAGCGGGGTTTGGGTCGTGACAAGTTGGTATCAGAGCCTAGATTACATAGGTCTCACGAGTCATAAGCAGGTTTAGTAGAGTCATGCGGATCGGTATGAAGATGTCTGTATTTATCCTCGAGAGGCTGCAGAACCTTTAAAAAAAACTTCACATTCTTGAATTCTTATCGTGCGTCCGTGATTCAGCTTGAAAAGTAACTCTTGAATTCCTTCCATGTGTTCATATGCGTGCATGAGCGCTCAGTATCAGATGTGCCTTGATGGCTTGTGATTCCCTTATCGAGGGGTGAGATGTGATATTTAGAGTTTGATGTTGGGCCAGTCTGGAGGACTTGAGGCCGGATCTTTGCCTATGGCTTGATCACTGAGGTGCTGATTGTGTGAGCAAGTATTTTTGAACTGATATGCTCGGTATTGTTCATATTAGTGGAAGCGACAGCTGGATGGCTATGTGATGAGTATGTTAGTACTGCGAGATGCATTCATATAATTTGGAGGCGGCGAGAAAAGTTTGCTGAATGATAGAAGAACTTTTAGGTGTTTGAATTCCATCGTGATTCGAGGTATAGCTCGGACTCTCGGATTCGATAAACGCAATGGGCGTGTGAAGGATCCTTTCATGTTTTTCGGTTGTGAGTAAAGTAAATTCCATGCTGCGATATGAGTTCACACTCAGGAAGACTAAGTGACTGCGGACAGTTTATGACGGTGGAAGGTATACAGAAATGTTATATTGAGGCGAAGCAGGTGGGTTATCTCCTGCGGAGATCGTTATGTGTATGTTAGAAGATCTCATATGTAAGTGAAAAGTACGTGTTGAAATTCGAAATTTTGGGTCGCTTAAGAGAGTGGGCTTAACTGTTATGCGAGATTTGCAGAAGATCTAAAGTACTAGATGATCTGTGTTTTCACAAGCTTACAAATGATTTGAGTTTAATCTCACTATGGTATTATGACATCAATAGAGCAAAAGTGTTATGAGTTATTGAGTGCATTTTGATTTATGGCTCCGAGCCAAATGGGGTAGTCTGCTGTGAGTAGTCGATTACACGGTGAGGTGCTATGTTGGTTCCAGTTTGAGGCGTGCGAGTGAATTAGCTATGGCTTGCAAAAAGTGAGACTGAGAAGGGCTCGAGTAAAGGAAGATTTCGGCAAAGGTTATATTATGCTTCATGGGGTAAGAGAATTATGGGATGTTTTGAGTTTTCGTTGGTAAAGGATGCTCGGTGCATAGAACAAGAGGTTGTTTGGTTGTATTGAAATAAGGCTACATCTTGCGGTGTCAGAATGCTAATGAGGTACGGGTGGTTCTATTCGTTTGATCATGGTAAATTACAGTTTGAATAAGAAAAAATGACTCTCGAGAATGGTCCAATGTGTTCAATATTCTACAGGGAACAATCTAGCATTTTAAAGTTGTATGTGTGGTTAGAAACTGAGTTTTCATTGGAGGAGATCAAGACTTATGGTATTTCTATATTAATTATGGGATTCTATATATAAGTATCAGGAAAGTAAAGGTAACAAATTGAGATTTGCGAGAAGTTCTTCAGAGTAAAGTATTCTAGAATGTGGTGTTTCTGGGAATATTTGAGAGAGTATGCAGCGGCTTATGGGTCTTAGTCAGCGTGGTTCTATGATGAGGTCTCGTGTGGTAAGCCTGGGTTGAGGAATTACGGTGCTATAGAGAGAGGGAATATCAATTTGAATATGAATCAGAAGGAAATTTTGATAGATGGGGTAGCTTGATAGTAGACCGACTCGGTATGGCAAGGATATGATTAACTCCTTGTGTGTGTTCGAGGTAATGAGTTTTTACAGGTATTTTGCGACAATGCTCTTGGGTTTTGATGTCTTGCTTAGTTTGGTCGAGTTAGAAGAATACAGTCCTGGCAGGTCTGACTTGTGCAGAGGGAACTCGGAGAGTTCTTGATGGGTTTTACCATGGTTTGGAGATTTATATTTTTTATGGGCATGCGAAGCATGGGATGTATAGTGATTTTTCTTCTAGATGGGACTAATGAAATGTTCTAGATTAGTCGAGTGCATAGATGTCTGTGGCTCGGAAGGGAGGTAATGTTTTCATGTTGTCCTCGAATAGTATGTTATACAGTATGTTGTGGAGGACTGATACTTGCGTGTGTTAGGTTGCAGTTCAGTTTTGAAAGGGAGTTCATAAAACTCTTAAGCAGCGGGTAGCCTCAGATAGTTAAGGGTATGATATTTCTAATTGGAAGTGATTTGGCGATAGTATATGTTTAGAAAAAAGGGTAATGTGAGTAACTTGATGGCACTTCGGTAGTATTCCGGCATTTTCTGGCTAGATCGACTGCTGATATTCGAGTTCGCTTGGTGGCACAGAAGGATTTTAGAGTATCTCTCGTTAATGACTGGGTATTAGAGGTGTGGCAGGATTTTGGATGGTGAAATTGGGATCGGATATGGTGATTCATGTGCCGTGTAGATTTGGAGATGGAAACTCTCATATTCAGGCTATGTCGTGGTTTTAGATCGTGTGCATCGGCTCTAGTTAGTGACTATCGGGGTCTGAAGACTCGAGTGAATCTTTTTTGTTTCGTATGTTAGATTTTGGATGTGATATTGGGGTCTAGACTGGTTGCCTCCGTGTGGGGTTATTCTGGACTATTGCGCTGTGGGCTATGCCAGAAATGCCACAGGTTGAGTGGCGAAGTGCGTCAGATTATGTTCTAGTAGAGTGGTTTTACACTTCAAAGACCCAGCGGATGGCTGGGAAGGATTGCCTTTCTTAATTGGGTTTTTGTGATGGGTGTCAATGCTGAGGCTTCTCATATTGATTCAGTTTCGATGGAGAGGGACTTGTCGGATGTGTTTCTTGTGGCCGGGCATGTCGCCGGGCAGAGTTGTCGATTTCGGTATTGATTTGGTGCCGGGCATTGTATCGTATGGCACCGGCAGGAGTTATAGTAGTGCAAGAAACAACTTTAGGTTTCCTTGGTAAGGAGTTCATTGGCAGGGCAATGTGGATGTGTGTTCTAGCTTGAGTCGGCTTGATTTGGCCCGAATTCTATTATTGAGGGATAGGCTGATTCGACCATTATTGAGCTTATTAGTGATCTGGGAGATCTATGAGTTGCCTTTTTATGTTGCGAGACGTTATGATTTGCTGGTTATAGGTACATATGGTGCGGTTCTATTAGGGTTCATTGTGGACGTCGAGCGAGAAGAGTAATTGGGTGTTGCTCGGTGAATGGCGTATTCGTTATGTTCTATTGGGTTTGCATGGTATATGTTACTTGTTTCACCGTGGGTGTAATGATTCGTTTCGGTTCTCGATATTAAATTATGCGTGGTTGTCAATTTCGAGCATAGTGACTTGAGGTGTCTCATGTGGAGCAGTGTTTGGATAGGATCTTGCGTTGCAGCGAAGCAATGTGGAGATATGCCCTTGCGGGTTAGATTCGTGTGTTCTATTCTATGATGTGAGACAGGTTCTCAGCCTTGTGTTGTGGTGGTACTGGGTAGCTTGAGGTACAACTCTTTAATTTGAGTCATTTTCATGATTTGAGTATGTTCGGACCGTTGCTTATTGGTGCGCGTACCATGCTAGTTACGGCTTAGTCCTCTATTAATGTGTCGTGTCACCAGGGTGGTGTGTTGGATTAGAGGAGATCGATAGGATCTTTAATGAATATGAAATTTTATTTCAGCTGGTTGGAAGGTTAATATTGAGGTTCGGCTCGGAAATTGCTACGGAATTTGCCAAAGGAGAAATAGTTTCCTGAATGGTTGGCCTAAGAGATGGTCGTGGTTATTGCGTATCTCATTTATCGTTGGCAGTATATGAAAGTGTTGGGATGAGCCTTTAGTTGGTAAGAGTTTTTCTATCGGTATTTAGGTGTTGTGTACAGCTGCTATGAATAGAAGTTATTGCTACGAGCATTAGGGTTATGTGGTTTATCATGTAATGGCACCGAGGTTGTAGGTATGGGTTATTACAGCTGGTTCGGGCTTATTCGGAGTATAGATGTGAGATTTTGATCTTGTGGATGATTTCAGTGGTGGAAATGTGGTTCTATGGTTTATGGACTAGGATGGATTGTGTAATTTCAGTTTCTATGTATTATTGAACCTATATGAGATAGGGTGATGTGGGATCACCCCCGGGTAAATATGCTTGGTAAGGTTATTCAGCTATTGGTTGGCTTCTAGAACAACTCTGGGAACATTCGAGGACGAACGTGTGTTTAAGTGGGGGAGGATGTAACTACCCGATCGACCGTTTTGAGTTTTTGCACTTTGATCGCCAGTTCTCGGGCATGAGTGCCTCGTGTAACGTATTATGACTGACGTAGATCGTTGGTTTAGTCTTTATAGAAATCGGTATGAATTTGAAAGAACAGTTGAATTTGAAAGGTTTGACCAAGAGTTGACTTATTTGTATAAGAGCTCAGATCGGAATTTTTGTGATTTGGTTAGCTTTGTTGGGTGATTTATGACTTAGGAGCGTGATCGGAATTGGTTTTGGAGGTCCGGTGTAGAATTAGGCTTGAATTGGCAAAGTTAGTATTTTGGTGAATTCCGGTTGATAGGCGAGATATTGATATAGGGGTCGGAATAGAATTCCCAGAGTTGCAGTAGCTCCGTTATGTCATTTGGGATATGCGTGCAAAGTTTCAGATCATTCAGACAAGGTTTGGTAGAGTTTTGAATGAAAATGTGTTTTTAGAGTTTTTGAAAATTTTAAGGTTGAATCCGATGAAAAATTTGTGTTTTGATATCGTTTGAATGTTCCGAAGATTGGAACAAGTTTGAATGATGTTTTAGGATTGGTTGGCATGTTTGGTTGGGGTCCCGGGGGGCCTTGGGTGAGTTTCGGGGTGTTTCCGGACCATTTCTAAGCTATTTTTAGCTGCAGGTTTTTGGCTACAGCAGTATTCTATGCGATCGCAGAAAATTGGACGCGATCGCGATGAGTAAAATGCGAAATAATTGTCAGTGCTTCGCGATCGCGTACATTGATTCGCGATCGCAAAGAACAAATATTATGTTGCGTTGATCCCAATTTGGAAGCTTATATCTCACAATCTATAAAGAATTTAGAGGTGATCCAAAAATGAAAGTTATAGCTCTTTGTCTCTAGTCTTCAGAAATGAAAATTAATTGGAATTTAAAGTTGTGTAAAAACAGTTATGGTGGTTACACTATAGGCTATCTGGGAAGCTCTCTAATACATAGGGCTGAATTTGGAAGCTTATATCTTGCAATGTATTAGGAGTCAGGAAATGAGAAACATATTCAATTATAGCCCTTTGTGTTTAGTTTTCAGAACATGAAACCATTTGTCATTTGGAGTTGTGTGCAAAAAGTTATGACCATTATACTGGAAGTTGTCCGGAAGAGCTGGCAATTGTTCTTCGCGATCGCGAAGTATTGTCCGCGATCGCGAAGGGCAAATCTTGGGCAGAGAAAAGTAGTTCTTCACGATCGCAAAGCATTTTTCGAAATCGTGAAGAGTAAATAACTGGGCAGAATGTTATAATTTCATTTCATCCGCGATTTTAGGTCATTTTTCCTTCATGGTTGATCATTTTGAGAGCTTCTTGGTGGAGATTAAAGAGGGGTTCGAGGGGAATAGATTGGAGGTAAGATTTTTTATCTTAAAACACGTTTATATTGTGAAATTCACCTAGAAATTCATGGAAGCTAAGGCTAAAATTGAAGAACTAGGGCTTGAAAAATTGGACTTTTGATTTGGGATTTGAAAGGCCATTTGGGGTCGGATTTGAGAACCTTTGATATGTATGAACTCGTGGGAAGATAAGGAATCTAATGATGTGAAAATTTCTGAGTTTCAAGAAGTGGGCTCAAGGCTTGGGTTTTGGTAATTTTGAGATTTGTGCCCGTTATTGATTGTTTTCACTTGGGCTCTGTTCCCTTACCATATTGTGACGTATTCGTTTTGGTTTTGGATAGATTCGATGCGCGTGGAGGCCAATTTGAGGGGAAAAGGCATCGCGAGCTAGGGATTTTGCCGGATCGAGGTGAGTAATGATTGTAAATGATGTCTTGAGGCTTTGAAACCCTGGATTGTACATCGTAGTGCTATATTGAGGCGAGACACGCGCTGGATGATGAGCGTGGGGTCTTTTGCTACTCGGGATTGTGACTTGGTTCGTCCCGATTGATGATTTTACCGCGTATTTGACTGAAACTTATTTGTTATTATCATGATTTGGGCTGATTGCCATATTTTGGCTTCGTGCCAATTATTTGAACCCTTCGGGGATTTCTATCACTATTTCCTCACTATTTTGACTTATTACTTGAACTCCGTCCTGTTGATATCTACTATTTTACAAACTCAGCCACTTTTACCCAGGTTTCTAACTCAAATGATATTTCTAAATGATGTTTTGAGTTGAGAACTACTGTTTTACTAATGCCCGAGGGGCTTGTGATGATTTTTGGACTGAGTGAGGCCGATGGCCATATGTGAGGTTATGTTGAGAGATATGAGGCCGAGGGTCTGAGATACTTTATATGCCATGAGGTGGCTTGAGTGATGTGAGGCCGAGTGCCGAGTGATGATGCCACGAGGTGGCTTGATATTGCGCTTGGGCCGTAAGGGGCCCCTTCCAGAGTCTGGACACCCTCGGTGAGCGCCGGCAACGATATATGGATCGGGCTACACGCCGCAACGAAATATGGATCAAGCTTCACACCGCAGCGATTACTATATGATACTATTCTGAGAGTGTTCTGAGAGTTAGCCCGAGGGGCTGGTACTGTTGTGAGATATTGCCCGAGGGGCGAACTTTTATGTGCTCATCTTGCATATTTACTTTCTTTTTACCTGTTATACAGTGGTATTTATGCCCGAGGGGCGAATTTTATGTGCTTATCAATACTAACTGTTTTGAAATCATTTCGAAACTGTTGAAAAAATCATTTTCAAAAGAGGTTTAAACTGAGCCAAGATATTTCTAAAGATTTCACAACTTCACTGTTTTTTTTTCTCAAAAGATTGTACACTGCTTCTATACAGCATGTTGGTTACTTTACGTGATTTCTTACTGCTCAATTGTTATTTACCTTTATTACTCACTGAGTTGGAGTACTCACTTTACTTCTTGTACCTCGTGTGCAGATGCAGGTATTTATTCACCCGGTAGCGAGTTTGGCTGATTGGAGGCAGAGTGATAAGAGTTTAGCGAGGTGACTGCCAGCATTCGCAGCATCGCTTCTCTCTCCTTCGTTCATTATTCCTATTCCGTGTATTTTTATACCTTGTAGAACTGTATTCACACCGTAATAGATGCTCGTAACTTGTGACACCCCGATTAGGGTTGTGTTGGGTTGTACTTCCGCTAACTAATATCATTAAATTATATTTAAACTGCTCACGCCTGTTTAACTGCTTAAAAGAGATGTTCTATGATGGTATGGCTGGCCTTGTCTTCACGAGAGGCGCCATCACGATCGGAGCGGGGTTTGGGTCGTGACAAAAAGTCTATTATTCCCTTGATATTATATAAACCTTCATATTTTTGTAATGTCTTCTATATTATATACTATATAATATATTTTTAACTAGTTATTTTATTTATAAATAAAATAGCTTAATATTATTTTATTTATAATTTTTATATATATTCTGTTTACCGTAAAAATAGTAATGACAATTAAATTTATGAAATGGGACTCCAAAAATACGTGATCTATTCCCAAGCTAGTTGTTAGAGCAGATGATGCTAGTATTATGAATTTTAACAACGGGGCAGGAGATAAACGAGGTAACGACTGAACCAAAGGGCCTGCTACTCGGGCGTCAGCTTGGTCGATTGGGACTTCGAGGTCGACCTTGAGGTCAAGCTCGGGATGTCGGGGACACTCTGGAGTAGTATAGCAGCTAGAGATATAATCAAACGAAGCTATTTATAACCGAAATTGAGTTTGTACGATGTAGAACACATATAAAATGAAGAACACGTATAGAGGCAAAGGATATTGAGATATCCTCAGTATCAGTGAGAAACAAATACTCCCTTCGTTTCAATTTATGTGAACCAATTAGACTGGGCACGGAGTTTAAGAAAAGAGAGAAGACTTTTGAACTTGTGGTGTAAAATGAGGCACATATATTTTGTTTGGCTGGAAATTATTGCATAAAGGTAAATTGTTTCCAAATAAGAAAAGGGGTCATTCTTTTTGGCACGGACCAAAAAGAAAATAGATTTACATAAATTGAAACGGAGAGAGTAAGTTTTAGTAAGAAAAGAGAGAGAGAGAGAGAGAGAGAGAGAGAGAGAGAGAGAGAGAGAGAGATTATTGCACTTTGTTGAATTGTGGGAGCAACATCCGTCCCTTACAAGGTAGGGCGAGTTCCCTTTATATAGGAAAGGAAACTCGGTTTTGAATACATGTATATTTAATTTATGAAATAGGGATATGTGACGGCTTGACTCGACGCCCTAGCGTAGGCTATGGATAGGCAGGCCTGTCAGACTCATCTGCGTGTCTTGGGGGCTTTCCCCTTTTTTCCTTATCTCGGCCTCGAATCAGACCTCGACAAGCCTTGAAGGAGAGGGCCAAGTCGTGACTTCGTGTCCTCGGGGTCTCAAGGTACCTCCCCGAGATGGCTTGATGGCGCGAAATCGGGCCCTCTGATTTCACCGCGTACATATTTGTATATTTAATTTCTTCTTAACTTTAATTTTCAAGATATATTAGTAGCGTTATAAAATAATTTTTTTTTTCAATTTAATTGACCAATCAAAGTTGGTTGGTAATTCCCGATCAACTTTGGTCGGTATGCCCTTACGACCTTCAAAATATCGACCACAAGTTAATGGTCGCGCTTTGGACGATTATTGGCCATTACCGACCAACTTTGGTCGATTTTTTTGGATATTTTTTCCCGAATTTCTAGTAATGTAATTTCCCAAATAACCAGCTGCCCAACTAAATCCCCAAGAAAATATCCCCAGCTAAATTCACATGTAGTACCTAGGGATTTTCCTTCAGATTAACATATGATTTTTTCCCTCATTTTCTTTGTTTGTTTACCTGCGAATTTTCTCACGGAAATGTACTTGCCGATTTATTTTTCTACTAATATATATATTAAAGTTACTGACAAATTTAATAATGCTACTAATATATTTTGAAAATTAATGTTAAGAAAAAAATTAAATTAACGAATATATTATAAAAATAAAAAATAAAATAAAATAAAGTTATTTTATTTATAAATAAAATACATATTTAAAAATATATTATATAGTATATAATATAGAAGGTATTACATAAATACGAAGGTTTATATAATATCAAGAGCATAATAGACTTTTCAAGTAAAAATGTGACTTTTGTGATAACTAGAGCAAAGTAAAATGATTTTTGTATAACAAAAGAAAGAAAAGTGACTTTTGTGTAATGAACATAAAGTTGAATAATTTTTAGGTTACAAACATAAAAGTTCAATGACCATGGATAAAATTATCTCGAAAAATAGCAACATGCGCCAAGGAAGAGCAATAAAATACAATGTGCATCTCAATCTCAACTCAATATTGTATTCTTATGTTGAATGTTAATCTTTCATATGGCATATTTAATCTTACAACATATATAAAGATTAATATTGTTTTGTTGTTGCCACATATACAGTCACAAAAGAGAAAAGAGTGACTGAATAACTTTCTTCTTCTCTTTTAAGTTGAAAGCTACTAAAATATTGACTTTTCCAAGAATGTTAAACTAAAAAGTAAAAACTGACCGAACCGACCGTGACTTCAATTTTTTAATAAGGCCTAGGAGAAAAAACTCATAATTTTTCACTGAACAACTTTAACAAAATAGAACATAAAGAAAATAAATAAATAAATATATATATATATAT
>MU674687.1:7378-40838 GCA_026770625.1 Nicotiana glauca
CCTGAACAGTCGGTTCATCAACTCCATAAATGCTGCTGGGGCATTGGTCAACCCAAATGACATGACCAAAAACTCATAATGCCCATGCTGAGTGCGGAATACTGACCTAGGGGCATCGGATGCCCTAATCCTCAACTGATGGTAGCCAGATCTCAAGTCTATCTTTGAAAACACCATTGCACCTCGAAGCTGGTCAAACAAATCATCAATCCTTGGTAGTGGATACTTGTTCCTAATCGTCACCTTATTCAATTGCCGGTAATCAATGAACATTTTCATCTATCCATCTTTTTTATTCACAAATAACACCGACGCACCCCAAGGAGAAACACTAGGCCTGATAAGACCCTTTTCTAGCAAATCTTGCAACTGGTCCTTTAACTCTTTCAATTCTGGCGGGGCCAAGCGATACGGCTGAATAGAAATGGGTTGCGTGCCTTGGGCTAGATCAATACAGGAATCAGTATCCCTGTCAGGCGGCATACCCGGAAGGTCTGAAGGGAAAACCTCTGGGAACCCCCCGAACAATAGGAACAGAGTCAATAGAAGGAACCTCTGTGCTGGAATCGCGAACATATGCCAAATAAGCTAAACACCCCTTCTTGACCGTGCGTCGAGCCTTAACATATGGAATAACAGTGCGAGTGGCATGACCTGAGGTCCCTCTCCACTCCAATCGGGGCAAATCAAGCAAAGCCAAGGTCACGGACTTGACGTGACAACCCAAGATAACATGATGCGGGGACAGCCAATTCACCCCTAATATGATGTCGAAATCTACCACATCTAAGAGCAATAAATCAACATGGGTCTCAAGACCCTCAAATACTTCCACACAGGAAGGAAGAACTCGGTCGACCACTATAGAATCACCCACCAATGTAGATATATAAACCGGAATACCTAAGGCATTAATAGGCATAACCAGGTAGGGTGCAAAATAGGACGACACATACAAACACGTAGACCAAGGGTAAAATAGCACTGAAGTATCTCTAATACAATTTAGAATTGTACCTGTAATGCCTGCACCTGAAGACTCAACCCCTGGCCTAGCTGCTGGCTGGCCTATACCTCTGGTAACCTGAACTCCACCTCTAAGACCTCTACCTCCACCTCTAACACCTCTGCCGCCACCTCTAGCTAACTGGTCAGGCTGTGGAACCTCCGGTGCCTGAATCATAGCACGAGAACTTTGATGCTGGAAGCTGCCATAAACTCGAGGGCAATATCTGACAATGTGCCTCAGATCACCACAATCATGGCAAGACCTCATCTGTTGCGGTTGAGCACCCCTCATCCTCGGGCAAACCCTCCTGTGATGACCATATTTGCCACACTCATAACATCCACGCGACTGCTGAGGGAACTGAGGCTAACCCTGTCGACCTGAACGACCACCTGAAGTACCATGAGTGACCTGGAGAGCTGACTGAAAAGGCCTGGGATGATGGCCTCTACCATAAGAACCTCTACCTCCTGACGAGGTACTACTAAATCTACCTGCATAACGGGGCCTCTAATCCGACCTATGACCGCCTCGCGGTGGTAGGACAACCTCAACTCTACAGCCCACATGGGCCGCCTCTGAAACGTGATCTCACTCCCGGCCTGAGCCACTGTACCCGACTGATCTGCCACTGCTGGCTGAACTCCTGGAAGCAAACCCGCTCGAATGACACTCTCCATGAAGCCTACCAATCGGACTAGAGCGTCCTGAAGAACTCAGATGGCAATGAACCCCTCTGGGACCTGAGCTGGGCCTGGCACCTACTCCTCCAAATAAACCTGAGGCTCCGCCACTGGAGTTTCTTCTGTGGGCTCGGGCTGCTGCACGGTAGAAGAGGAAGCACGTGTTCTCGCCATCTGCGGAGGGACAGAATAGGAATTCAGTCGGTACTTGAGAAATAGAACCGCACGACAAAAAAGAACAAATGTTAAACTTTTCCTAACTCCGTAGCCTATGGGGGATAAATACAGACGTCTCCGTACCGATCCCTGAAACTCTACCAGGTTTGTCCATGAGTAGCGAGACCTATGCAACCTAGAGCTCTGATACCAACTTGTCACAATCCGGATTTCCCACTATCGGGAGTCGCGATGGCGCATACTGCTGGAGCTAGGCAAGCCAAAGATTTAAACCTTTTTGGATAAACACACAACAACAAATAATAATAATAAACCTATAAATAAAAGCGGAAGTCCTTTATAACATAAAAAACTGAAAACCCAGAATGCGGAAGCTTAACATTTTACTACCCAAGACTGGAGTCGCTATCTCACGAACCACTAAGGAGTGCTACAAACAAGTCTGAATAGAAAATGCATAATGTCAGCCTCGATACAATGAAAACAAACTGAAGACATGGAAAGGGGCTTCGGCCTGCGAATGCCAGCTAGGCTACCTCGAATGTCCCTGGACTGGAAGCTCGCTCTCAAAATGCTACTGCTACTAAATTGCTTCTCCAACACCTGGATATGTGCAAAAAGATGCACAGAGTGTAGCATCAGCACAACCGACCCCATGTGCTGGTAAGTGCCTGGCCTAACCCCGGCGAAGTAGTGACGAGGCTAGAACGGACCACCAAAAAACCCTGTGCAGTTCAAACATATATATGCGCAATAGGAGAGAATATGGAAATTTAACAAGTTAAGAGGGAGAGGAGCATACTGTAGGGGCTGTAGCAGTTTAGAATACAAGGTAAATAAATAAGGAATGAAACGGTACAACTACAAAATCAACGAGAGTAATAAACCAAACATGGCACGGAATGTCCCTTCGTGCATTAATAATCAAAACGTGGCACGGAATGATCCTTCGTGCAAATATAATCAAAACATGGCACGGAATGTTCCTTCGTGCAATAGTAATCAAACATGGCACGGAATGTCCTTTCGTGCATTAATAATCAAGGCATGGCACGGAATGTTCCTTCGTGCATTAATAATCAAAACGTGGCACGGAATGATCCTTTGTGCAAATATAATCAAAACATGGCACAGAATGTTCCTTCGTGCAATAGTAATAAACATGGCACGGAATATCCCTTCATGCATTAATAATCAAGGCATGGCACGGAACGTTCCTTCGTGCATAATATAATCGAAACATGGTACGGAATTTTCCTTTGTGCATAATATAATCAACACATAGCACGGAATGTTCCTTCATGCATAATATAATCAAAACATGACACGGAATGTTCTTTCGTGCATAATATAATCAAAACATGGCACGGAATGTTCCTTCGTGCATAATATAATCGAAAAATCGTGCACGACATCACCCATCGTGCTTTATCACTCAACCTCACCCAAACAACAATCACAAACAATGGGGGCGAGTGGATAGACAAAAGTAGTAGACATCCCGGCAAGGGAAAACATAAGTAAACAGTCAAATTTCGGCAAGGGAGCAGTAACAACAAGTTTCACATCCCGACAAGGGAGATAATCAATATACTCAACCCATCCCGGCAAGGGATTAATTATACCTCTCTCCATTTCTTTCATTTCTTACTTAATAGTTTTTTTATCGTTCGAGCCAACGCTCCAAAGAATTTACAATTCACAATTAATCCTCATACTCTTCACCTTAGGTAGAAATCATTAATCTAGCCTGGAAGAGTTCCAAAATATACCAAAATAAGCACAAACAAAGACCCACGGTCATGCTAGACACCAGTGTATAGATACTGGTCATCATGCCTATACACCGTACTCGATCATTTAGCAATTAGTAATTAATAACACTCTAACCCTATTTCCTCAAGCCAAAGTTAGATCAAACACTTACCTCAAATGCTCAAAAAATCCACTCAAGCCTCAAGTATATCTTTACCCCTCGAATATACCACCAAACCGCTCGAATCTAATCACAAATTACTTGAATGTATTAACTAATGCTACTTGAATCAATTTGAATGCATGAAAATGAATTTTCCAAAGTTTGTTCCAAAATTCCCAAAATGCCCTTGGGCCCACGTGGTCAAAACTCGAGGTTCGAACCAAAACCCGATTACCCATTCCCCCATGAACTCAGATATATAAGTTAATTTGGAATCGGACCCCAAATTGAGGTCCAAAACCCCCTAATTTTGGAAACCTAGGTTCTACCCTAAGTTCCCAAATTCCCCCATTAAAATCTTTATTTTGAAGTTGAAATTATGTTTAAAGATGTTAAGAAGTAAAGAAAGTTGGGTAGAAATCACTTACCAATCGTTTTGAAGATGAATAATCGTTTGGAAAATCGCCTCTTATGTTTTGGGTTTTGAAAAAGTGTAAAATGATTGAAAATCTCGGATTTATATACTTTACTAAAGGACCGGCGCGGACCGCACAAAAATGTCCCGCGGCCGCGCCAAGGAAGGTGGGGGAAAAATGACTCTCTGAACCTACCCAGTGCGGACCGCACGATTTTGGTGCGCGGCCGCGCTGGTGGATTTGCACCTGGGGCCTCCCTCTAAATCTCCCAGCGCGGACCGCACGAACTTGGTGCTTGGCTGCGCTGGTCAAGCCAAGGTTGAGGACCCCTCTAAACCTGGCGACGCGGACCGCGTGAACTGCAACGCGGCCACGTGCCTTCCAGCGTGGACCGCGCGGAAATGACAGCGGCCGCGCTAGGACCTGCAACACTGCAACATCTGATACTTTAAGCCTAAGGCCTCCCAGGACTTACTCAAAACTCACCCGAGCCCTCGGGGCTCCAAACCAAACAAACACACTAACTTAATAACATCTTACGATTTCATCTGTGCGATCAAATCGCCAAAACTACATCATATACGTAGAATCAAGCCTCAAAACACATGATTTTCTTCTAAGTTTCATAAGCTTTCTAATTTGGAACTTATAGTCCGAAACACGTCAAACGACGTCCGTTCTCAACCAAACTTTACAGATAGCGTTTAATGCATATTTAAGACTTGTACCGGGTGTCAGAACCAAAATACGAGCCCGATACCATCACTTTTTCTATGGACCCTTCGGGACCGTCAAATCACGTGTCCGGGTCCGTTTATCCAAAACGTTGACCAAAGTCAACTTTAATCATATAATTATCCTAATTCTTCAAATTTTTCACAGATTTTACATATTTCAATATAAAATCTTTCTGGCTAAGCGCCCGGACTGCGCACGCCAATCGAGGCAAGTAAAAGTGAGGTTTTCAAGGCCTCGGAAGCACGGAAAAAGAGAGAAATCCGGTGATGACCCTTTGGGTCGTCACACAAGTTGTGGGTAAGTTTTGAATATTGTTTTCTTTCTTTCTAAAATTTTTATTATATGTGACTTGTATATGATACATGAACACCCAAAATTATACTCACTAACACAATTATAATACAATTATATGAGATTATAGTGTAGAGTTGTGATTGAAACTTTAAGAAGAGGAAGATTATAATTGTGTCACAATTTTTCAGAACGTATCCTAATTGTATTATAATTGTATATGTATCATAATTGTTGCAAGAATTGTATTATAAATGTATGATAATTGTGTAATCATTGTATATCGTTACGAGCCGTTGTGCGTTCGTGACAAATTTTACCTTTTGTATCACAAGTATGATAATTTTATATTAATTTATTAGTGTTGTATCATGTATTATTTTGAGTGTTAATATACCAGATAAAAAGGTGATACAATTGTGATACAACTATGATACATATATATTTTATGCATTGATGTATCCTATACAAATCAAATACAATTATGATACAGTTATCATAAAAGTTTAGAATATTTTTAACCACAAAAAGTTGACGGTAATGGTGGAAAGAGATAAGATGGAGATATTGGGCGTAGATTAAGGGATATTGGTGTAAAAAAAAGGATAGAGAAGAGAAGAGGAAAAAAAGGAAAGGATATAATTGAATCCCTTAATTGAAAGCACTAATAATGGAGTGAGAGTCTTTTAAGAAGCAATATGTATAATTTGTAAGAAAAACATAGATACTTTTTAAAAACTTCAAAACATAGAAAACGTCGGTAAATAAGTTTCTAATATAGTATAGCTAGGTAAAAATTCCTATCTAATATCACATCCAATTAATGTTAGCCCAGATACATCTCAAGCCCAATTGTTACAGTCCCAGTCAGCTAAGGGAAAGAAGAAGGCCCTTTTATAGTTTTATGTGTTTTTGGTCAATTAAACTTTGACCCACTCATTACGTTCATCCTCTTCTCTCAACCCTTCTAGGGTTTTCTTCTGTTGTTTTTCACCATTGCCATCGAGCTTCAAACTTAACATGGTCCAATGGTAGCCTTGTTTGAAATTGTCAAGGATTGAATCAGATTGTCGATCTTTAGAATACGTTCATGAAATTTGGGTTTCTTTCAATCGTCGCATAGTTTTTACTTTTATCGCGAGAATCATTGATAATTTTCAAGTTACACGGTAGTTTCAACTGAATTTCTATACCTAGGGTTCATGGCTGAACAAGACCTCACTTCTTTGGGTTTTCAGAAGAAGGACGGTATCATAGTCACTCATAATCACACGTTTTGTTAATTTTTGTTGTTAATGTTAATTGCATGTACCTTATTTGAGTTTATCTCTGATTACTTCAACATACTACTGTAGTTTCTTAGTGATAGATTTAGTTATTGCTGAAAATGGGTACTGTAATGGACGATGTTAACTCTCCTTCACATTCCAACGATTTTGCTCTGTTTTCCTTGGATCATTCACATATATTCTATATTCATTCCTCGGATAATCCTGGAAGTCAACTAATATATGTTCCATTCAGTGGTTGTGGGTTTGTGTTGTGGCATAACAGTATGCTCACTTCCCTTTCTGCAAAGAACAAACTCAGCCTATTAGATGGTAGAGTCAATCAACCCACTCCTGAATCTCCTTATTACCTATATTGGGAAAGGTTCAATGATATAGTTAAAGCATGGATAACTAACTCAGTATCTAGAGAAATAGCTGTTAGTGTAATGTATTTTAAAATTGCTAAGGAATTCTAAAAAGATATAAATGAAAGGTTTGGTTAGTAAAACGGGTCTAAATACATCCAAATACAAAGGGAAATCAGCTATACTACTGATATAGTTAAAGCATGGATAACTAGCAGGTATGTTGTAGATTCTGAGGTTTCTCATGTGTGTGCATCCTCTCAATTAGGTGTCAATCCTTGGATCTTACATACTGTGAGCACGTAATTTTTGCCTCGCTTGAATTACTCCTACAGAATTCTTAAAATAAGGATTTTCCTTTTTATTATTCGATTTTTAGGAATTAATTGCATAATTTTCGTGTTTATTTGCATTTTTCTGTGTGCATTTTTAATTTAGCATAATTCATCTAAAAATATAAAAATACGCATTTCATTGGTATTTATGACTTAATTTTATATTTTTTTATTAATTAGTAATTAGGGTTTTACAAAAATACAAAAAAAAATTGATATGTTGCTTGGCTTTAAATTTTAGCTTTGAATTTTATTAGTTTTCTTTAAATTGGTATTTTATTAATAGTTTTGATTATTATTTCTAGCTTAATATAATTAGGTAGGTTAGTTAAATATTTTAGGTTTGATTTTAGCTTTAATATTAGAAAGAAAAAAAAGAGAAAAAGAAAAGGAACTAAAAGGAAGTGAGTCTTTAAATAAAAATGAACAATTTTGGGTTGACCCAAACCAAATCCATAGCCCAATCGCCCAAGTCATCCCTGATCCAAGCCCCAGGCCCAAATCCACGCACCCCGATCCGGTCCACTTCCCCCAGTTCCTCAATCCACGCTCCCAGTTAATCTCAACCGTCTAGGTTGTGTGATCTAACGGACAGGAACTAAGCATCCCTTCATATATTAATGTCCTAACGACCCTACCCCCCAATCCGTCTCCTCTCACAACCCCAGCAACCCTATAGACAGCCCCGCCCTGAGCCGCCGTTTGCCACCGCCGAAAATCGCCCACGGCGGCGGCGAGTCTCCAATGGTCCCCAAATTTCACCATAGCACCCTTTTCCCTCCCTCATCATGGATCTGCTGATACTTTCCATCAAATCCCACCGGAACCCTCCATAATCCCCAAACCCTAGGGCGTCTCCATGGGTTCCTCCGCCGTGTCCGGCGGCGCCACCACCCAAACACCTCCAAATTGATACCAAACCACCTCCACCAACCCCTTTTACCTAATCTATAACTAATAACCCTCAAATCTCCCTCAAAACCTTCAAATTTCAAATTACAGTTTGAGCCCTAATGTCAAAATTTCGGGCTCTAGTTTTTTTTAAAGATTTAGGTGTGTTGTGATGTTATTCATGTGTTCTTTTTAAGAACACACGATTAATATCATAATCCGCCGAAAATCTGAATGATTTGAAGATTCAAGTTCTTGTGTCCGGACGTTTGAAGCCTTGTAGGTATTTTTCCTTTTGATTTAGTTTAATTTTTGTCTTTCTTTTATTTTTGTTTTTTTTCCAATATTGATTATTCCATATTCTGCCTCTTGAACTTTTATTTTTCTTTAAATTTCGTAGTATTAATTGCATACATGGCAGTTTTTAAATAGTTCTCTTTTAAGTAATTAGGAAAATTGTTAAATAATTTGCTCACTTTGGAATTAATGGGGTTGCTACCCTAACAACTTCTATTCGTTAAAATCATTTTGGCCATTAGGGGTTCACTTGATTGTTTGGGCTTGAAGAGCATATCATTGAGCCCATTTTTGGGGTACTTTGCCTAAGAGATTCAACCCCAGGGTCAATTTGACCCATAGCCCATTTAGGTAAAGTAATTTCAGGAGTTTAAGGGGGGTAAATTGGGTAAACTAGGTTAGGGAATCTTGCAGTAACAGAAATAGAAGCACCTAGAAGCTTCAAGGTTAGGGTGTCAATTTGAATTTCAGGATTTAGATAGTATAACTTGGGTAATAAGTCAGGATTCTAAGGACTTTTAAGAGAAAAAACTGAAAATTAAGAAAGAGTGAGGGGTGAAAAATAAGTCTGAAATTGCACTACTTGT
The DNA here is from genome assembly GCA_026770625.1 of Nicotiana glauca. Classification (NCBI taxonomy): domain Eukaryota; kingdom Viridiplantae; phylum Streptophyta; class Magnoliopsida; order Solanales; family Solanaceae; genus Nicotiana; species Nicotiana glauca. The sequence goes on from MU674687.1 coordinate 16,357, forward strand.
TTCCCTATAAAAGGCATTGTATCCTTGCCTTGCAAGGGAGATTTTAGAGTCAAAAGATTTTAGAGCCTAAAAATATTGAGAGCCTAGAGAGTTAGAAAAAATCAGAATTCTGAGAGAACTGAGAGCTCACAAAAATCAGAAAAGCTAAAAAATAGATTAGATTTTAAGGAACTTTACAGGTTTCATTATTCTATTGAAAATCCCTGAAGTCATTTAAGCTTCTATCCTGAAATAAATCCTAGACAGCTGAAGGGGTAAAATGATTTGAATTCGCTTGGGTAATCAGCCGATTTGGGTCATTTTTGTTGAATCTTCAATCCCTGGTTTTGTTGATATTGATGTGGATTCGAACCTCTTTAAAGTGATTGTTTCTGGGCTATTTTGCTGCTGAAATACTATCCATGTTACTGCTGTTACTGAATTTGCTGCCTATTACCTCTTCATTATTTCCTTCTCATTCCCAGGTATTCTCCTTAGCTTATAATTGAAGATCAGTTGCTGAATATGTAGTGGATTTGAAATGGATTGAATGAAGGATGCTTCAAATTGATCTTCCTGTTATTTTACTGTAGTTTATATCTCATACTTAGCATTATAATAGGCAGTGATTAGGCTTCTTTTTTCCTGAAACTTGTGTGCAAAAGAGATTCTTATAATAAGTATGTTTTATGTGTATTAATAAACTGGATTGTTGAACTATATCATATCCTATTCGTTTGTTTCAGATCTAGTAGTGTAGATTAGTTTGCAATTGATGTTTAGCTTAAATATAGAAATTAGATTGGAAGTTATCAAGTCTCATTACCGTCCGTTGTGTGTAAACTTTCAAATATCTTCAAGGTTTATTATCATGTTTCAACGTTTAGTTTGAATATTGTGTGAACCTGATAGGGTATGCAGGATTCTGTTAGTTCTAATTCCATGTTTCAATACCTAGTTCCCTCACATCCTAATATTGAGGTCATTTGATTAGATTTTAAGATCTGCAAAAAATCAAAAAACCAATCGTTCATGCATTCTCTCAATTTAAACATGTATATCCCTGTTGTTATCCATTATTTGCATATTGAGAAGTGAAGTTTTAAGAGAGCTGGCCTATGAGTTGAATCAATATTAACCTATGTCAAAGATTTTAAATTAGAATATTAATTTTGTTTGCATTGTTGCCTGGGCTTCCAACTGCTGTCAAGGATTGAATCAGATTGTCGATCTTTAGAATACGTTCATGAAATTTGGGGTTTCTTTCAATCTTCGCACAATTTTTACTTTTATCGCGAGAATCGTTGATAATTTTCAAGTTACACAGTAGTTTTTGCTGAATTTATCTATCTAGGGTTCATGGCTGAACAAGACCTCACTTCTTCGGGCTTTCAGAAGAAGGACGGTATCATTGTCACTCCTAATCACACGTTTTGTTAATTTTTGTTGTTAATGTTCATTGCATGTACCTGATTTGAGTTTATATCTGATTACTTCAACATACTACTGTAGTTTCTTAGTGATAGATTTAGTTATTGCTGAAAATGGGTACTGTAATGGACGATGTTAACTCTCCTTTACATTATAACGGTTTTGCTCCGTTTTCCTTGGATCATTCACATTCGTTCTATATTCATCCCTCGGATAAACCTGGAAGTCTACTTATATATGTTCCATTCGGTGGTTGTGGGTTTGTGTTGTGGCATAACAATATTCTCACTTCCCTTTCTGCAAAGAACAAACTCAGCCTATCAGATGGCAGAGTCAATCAACCCACTCCTGAATCTCCTTGTTACCCATATAGGGAAAGGTTCAATGATATGGTCAAAGCCTGGATAACTAACTCAGTATCTAGAGAAATAGCTGTTAGTGTAATGTGTTTTAAAATTGCTAAGAAATTCTAAAAAGATATAAATGAAAGGTTTGGTTAGTAAAACGGGTCTAAATACATCCAAATACAAAGGAAAATCAGCTGTACTACTCAAGGCTCCTCTGATATAGCTTCTTACTTCACCAAAATGAGGTGTTTGAGGGATGAGTTGAAATCTTCATATGTAGGTCCTACCTGTTCATGTGGTTTATTGCTTAAATTTATAAAGGATCAACAATTGTTTCAATTTCTCAATGGTCCAAATGAAACCTACACAACTCTTAAAAGTGCCATTATGTTAATGAATCCTCTTCCACCAATCAGCAAAGCCTATAGTCTTCTACCATAATATGAGAGTCAAAGAGAAGCTCACTCTGCTACTCCTAACTTCTCTGGTGATGCCACCTCTTTCTTGGTGTCTCCTGGTGCTTCTATCACAAATAGGACTTTCTGTAAAAAGGTGAATTTTGAGACAAGGAAAGTTGCTCCAAATGTCTCTTGCAAGTATTGCAATAAGCTTGCCCACACTGTAGATAAATGCTACAAACTTCATGGGTTCCCTACTGATTTCAAGTTCACAAAAAGTAAGAAATATGTTTCTTGTGTACAGACTGAAATTCCATCCACCACGGTTGTCCCTACCACTTCTCAACATGATGATTCTTCAGCCCATGGGTTTACCAAGGATCAGTATCAACACATGTTGATCTTGTTCCAACAAGCTCAAATGTCTTACACTTCCACCCCTATGCCTCTACTATGGATCAATCTCCTTTTGCACACTTTACATGTTTGTTTAGCAAGTATGTTGTAGATTCTGAGGTTTCTCACGTGTATGCATGCTCTCAATTAGGTGTCAATCCTTGGATCTTAGATACAGAGGCTACAAATCACATGACTCCACATAAACATCTTTTCTTTAATGTTCAACCATTAAGCAAGCCTTTTCTTGTCACCCTACCTAATGGATATAAAGCTAAAGTTCTATCTATTGGATCTCTGTATCTTACACATGATATAATTTTACTTCATGTTCTTCTTGTGCCATCTTTTCACTTTAATTTGATATCAATTCATCAGCTTATATGTCAGCTAGATTGTTCAACATTTTTTACCAAAACAATTTGTACTATCTCCATCCAGATGCTGATCTCTTTCCTGTTTCATCTGGTTCTCTGAATGTTTCTTCTTTTGGTAGTTTACCTAATTCTGTTTCTACTTCTAGTTGTTTACCTTCTTCTGTTTCAATTGTATCTGATAAATCCAAGCATATTGTTACACATGTTAATAGTACTCCTGATTGTAATCAATTCCACTGCCTTAATAAATTGGACTTATTTTGGCAACAAAGATTAGGGCACATGCCTTATCATAGAATGAAAACTATTCTTTTCTTATCAAATAAAGTGTCTTTCAAACAAAGTTTCATCTATCATGTTTTTCCTCTAGCAAGTCAACAAAGATTACCTTTCCCGAGAGTGTTATACACTCTTCTTCTCCTTTTCAGTTAGTAAACATTGATATTTTGGGGTCCATATAACACTAGAACTTATAGTGGATTCAGATATTTTCTAACTTTGGTTGATGATTATACTAGATCCACATGGACTCGCCTTCTTTCTTGCAAGGGCAATGCCCTCTCTTAAAGCTTTTACTATCATGGTTAAATTTTATTTTAAATCATCTATCCAAACTTTTAGGTCTGACAATGCCTTTGAACTTTGGTGGTAGTTCTGAAGCCACCAAGTTCTTCTCAAGACAAGGCATTCTCCATCAGACCACTATTTCTCACACCCATCAACAAAATGGGGTGGTTAAAAGGAAACACAAATACTTATTGGAAATCTCCAGGGCTATCCCTTTTCAGTCTAACCTTCCCCTTAAATATTTGGGCGACTATGTTCTGACTGCCACTTACCTCATCAATAGACTTCCTTCTGTTTTTTTGAAGGGTATCTCTCCTTATGAGAAATTTCATGGCCTCCCTCCACTTTATGGTCACTTAAAGTCCTTTGGATGTTTATGCTTTGCTACTTCACCTAAGTTTAGAAGGGATAAATTCCAGGCAAGAGCTATTCCTTCTATATTTTTGGGTACCCATTTGGTAAAAAGGGTTACAAACTTCTTAATCTCACTACTCATTCCATTTTCTTTTCTAGGGATGTGGTTTTTCATGAACATATATTTCCCTATAAGTCTAACCATCCTTCTGTCTTTCCCTCTTCCTCCATTTCAGATTTTTAGATTCTGCATCCTCCTCCTCTTCACCTTCTCCTACTCCTAATGTTTTCAGTTCTCCAGACTCTCATGTTCCATCACCTCCTCCTCCTCCTCCTCCAATATCTGCTTCTCCTCATATTATCCCTTCTCCTCCACCTTTGAGAAAATCAACCAGAACAGTCCAACAACCTTCCTATCTCAAAGTTTATGTATGTTCCTCTTTCTCTTCCTCTTATTCTCTTCCTACCTCTTCCATGGTCTCTTTTGTTTACATACACATGCATGAGCACCAGTTCTACCAGCAGGTTGTCTCACATCCTGCTTGGTAAGAGGTCATCACTTGTTTCCTTACCCCTTCTGTGCTTCCGAGGCCATGAAAACCTCATTTAGAGTTGCCTCGATTTGCGTGCGCAGTCCAGGCGCGTAGCTGGAAAACTTAAATTTGAATTTTGTGTTAAAAAATGCTAAAATTTGATATTAATATGAATATATTTGACTTCGATCAACATTTTTGGTAAACGGACCCGAACCCGTAATTTGACGGTCCCGGAAGGTCCTTAGGAAAATATGGGACTTGAGCATATGCCCGGAATCGAATTCCGAGGTCCCAAGCCCGAGAAATAAATTTTTGAAAGAAATTGCTTTTCTGAAAATATTTAAGGAAATTGGAAATGAAATTTGATTAGAATGTATTGGTATCGGGCCCGTATTTTAGTTACGGCGCCCGGTACAGGTCTTATATGTGTTTTAAGATATTTCTGTGAAGTTTGACTGAAATTGGACGTCGTTTGACATGTTTCAGGCTTAAAACTCTAAATTTGAAAGTTTATGAAGTTTGAAGAAAAACTAGTGATTTTGAGGTATGATTCGTTGTTTTTGATGTTATTTTGGCATTTTGATTGTGCGAGTAAGTCCGTAGGAGGTTATTGACGTTGTGTGCATATTTGGTTTGGAGCCCCGAGGGCTCGGGTGAGTTTTGGATAGGTGTCGGATTGCATTTCTCATTTTTGGAAAAATCCGGTATCAGCTATCTGCAGGATTCGCATTTGCGAAGCCAGAGTTTGCAAATGCGAAGGTCCAGCTATCGCAAATGCGAAGGCTGGTTTGCAAATGCAAAACCAGCCTAGGTCGGCCAAGGTTCGCAAATGCGAAGCCAAACCTCGCAAATGCGATGGTCACTGATTCGCAAATGCGAGACCCATTTCGCAAATGCGAAGGTCCCTTGGTAAGACTGAGTTCGCAAATGCGAACAGTAGTGTCGCATTTCCCAAGCCTGCAGGGTTAAGAATTGCGAATCCAACTTCGCATTTCCCATATCCGCAGCCCAGCAAATTTTATACTTAGTTGAATTTTCATCACTTTTCACCATTCTTTCAATACCCAAACAGCATAGGCGATTTTTTCAAGAACAATCTTCATACCAAATCATTTGTAAGTTGATTTTTACTCAATTCTTCCAATTTTTAACATGTTTTCCACTTAAAATCAAGGATTTTCATGGGTGAAATTGAGGTATTTTGGTAGAACCTAGGTTTTCTAAAAATTGGGAATTTGGACCTCAATTTGAGGTCCGATTTCAAAACAAATTACATATTTGAGTTCGTGGGGGAATTGGTAACCGGGTTTTGATTCGAACCTCGGAATTTGACCACGTGGGCCTGGGTGCAAGTTTGGAATTTTTGGGGAAAAACTTGGGAAATTCATTTTTATGCATTCAAATTGATTCATTTAGTGTTTATTAAAGTAATTGAGCAATTTGCAATTAGATTCGAGCGAATTGGAGGTGGAATCGCGGGGTAAAGCGATGGTTGAGGATTGAGTGGAATTCAAGGCTTTGAGGTAAGTGTTTGGTCTAACCTTAGCTTGAGGGAATAGGAGTTTAGTCTCATTTGCTACTTGCTATTTGTCGAGTACGACATATAGGCATGGTGACGAGTATCTATACGTTGGTGTCTAGCATGACCGTGAGTCTTTATATTGTGAATATTCTGATTTCGTTATATCTTCCATGTTTAGATGACGACTTCTATATGTTGTGAAGAGCATGTGAAAGAAATTGTGATATTTAATATTTAAGGAGCGTTGACTCAAGTTATATTAAAATTGTGAAAGTATATGAGATGATTGAACCCTTTGGAGCATTGGCTCAAGTGGTAAAATGAATTACAAGTAAGAAATGAAAGAAAGAGAAAGAAGTATTCCATAATTCCCTTGCTGTAATATTTTGTTAAATTGTTGGTATCTCCCTTGCCGAAAATTTCATTGCTTAATTGTTGTACCCTTGTCGGGGTTTAATTGTTTAATTGTGTTCCCTTGCCGGAATTTCTATTACTGTTTTGTTTACTCCCTTGCCCTTGTTTGAAATTGTTGTTTGGGTGAGGAAAAGTGTAAAAGCACGAAGGGTGATGTCGTGCACTTATTGCCGTTTGTTATGGTTTCTTATTGTTGTCAATTCATATGCATTAATTATCTTATTCTACTATTGCTGTGATTCTTTACGTGACATTTCCCTTTATCGTGTTACTTGTTATTATCGAATTTATGCCACAATTGGTACATGTGTATGTGAATTAATTTCTAGTTGTCATTATTTTTTTTCCTCAGTAAATCATTATTTTTGTATACTTGTTGTCTTTTGAATTCATATTAATTATTGTGTTTCTTAGAGTAAATTATATTTGGAAGAACTGTTGACTTAATGAAATAGGAGCGAGTGGTACGCCTACCACACAAGATATTGATGAAATGGGAGCGAGTGGCACGCCTATCACACATTATATAATGAAATGGGAGCGAGTGGTACGCCTACCACACATGACATACTAAAATGGGAGAGAGTGGTACGCCTACCACACATGATATACTGAAATGGGAGTGAGTGGTACGCCTACCGCACATGATATATTGAAATGGGAGCGAGTGGTATGCCTACCACACATGATATATTGATATGGGAGTTGGTGGTACGCCTACCACACATGATATATTGATATGGGAGCGGGTGGTACGCCTACCACGAGATATTGAGAAATGAGATCGGGCTGCACGCTTGCAACGAGATGAGTTGAATATTAAAGTTGCCTTGTTTATTCATTATTGCTAGAAGTTAAACTGTAGATGTACTTACCATTATTCCTGATATTTGTTTCTAACTGTTACTCTTGAAGCATGCTCCCCTTCCCCACTTAAATTGTTTATTCTTGTTGTTTCTTCGTTGTACTTGTGTGTATATATATATATATATATACACACACACACACACAGGTTTATCTGGAGTCTGGTCCTAGCCTCGTCACTACTTCACCGGGGTTAGGCTAGGTACTTACCAGCACATGGGATCGGTTGTGCTGATACTACACTCTGTGCTCTTTTGCATAGATACAAGTTTCGGAGATCAGGAGCAGTAGCGCGGGAGTTAGCATTTCGACCAGCGAGACACTGAGGTAGCCTTGCAGGCGTCCGCAGGCCCGGTGTCTCCTCTATCCTTATTTTTAGTCTGTTATCTCATGTACTCAAGACAAACAATTTTATATTTTTTTCAAATGGTTGTGTTTAGTATTCTTAGTAGTTCATGAGTAATGTGACACCAGTTCTTAGGTAGAGGATTATGTTGAGTTTCTGCATTTAATTTAGTCTTATTAACTTAAGTCTTCCGCTCATTTAAATCATTCCACTGCATTTATATTATTACTATTATTAGATTGTTAAAAGAAGAATCTTGGAAACGAATAAGGTAAATACGAGTTGGCTTGCCTAGCTCCTATTAGTAGGCACCATCACGACTCCCGAGGGTGGGAAATTCGGGTCGTGACAAAACCAGACTTGGGATATTGTCCCTTTACTTTCTCACAAGAAAGCTATTCCTTGCAAGTGGGTTTACAAAATCAAACAAAGGGATGATGGTTCTATTGAGAGATATAAGACCAGGTTAGTCATTAGAGATGACACCCAAAAGGAGGGCATTGATTTACTGAAACTTTTTCTCCTGTTGTCAAGTTAACCACCATCAAATGCTTACTCACTTTGGCTGCTAAGTGGGGTTGGACTGTGTTTTAACTTGATGTGAACAATGCCTTCCTTCATGGGGATCTCCATGAAGAGGTTTATATGAAGTTACCACTTGGTCTTGATGTATCTGCTCCTTCTTATTCTCCTTCCCTGGTTTGTAGACTCAAAAAATCCCTCTATGGCCTTAGGCAAGCTTCTAGACAGTGGTTTTCCAAACTGTCTAAGCCTTGCAATCCATAGGCTACATTTCCAGCATGAATGATTATTCCTTATTTACCAAGATCTCCTCTGATTCTCTAATTGTCTTGGTTGTCTATGTTGATGACATCTTGCTAGCTGGTAATGGTGTTATTGAGATGAACTCTTTGAAGTCTTTCTTGGATGCCCAATTCAATATCAAAGACCTGGGATCAGTTCACTATTTTTCTGGGATTGGAAATCTCTCTTATCCCTCAAGGTTATGTGATGAGCCAACACAATTATACCTCTAACCTCTTGTCGGAGTTTAATTGTCAACATTTCTCTCCTGTTATGACCCCTTTAGATCCTTCTATGAAGCTAGTGTTAGACATGAGAGAGCTTGTTTCTAATCCTTACTTGTATAAGAGATTGATTGGGAAGCTTTCTTGTAACATACTAGGCCTGATATCACTTTCTCCGTTCAACATTTGAGCTAATTTCTTCAAAAACCTCAAGTTCCCCACATGTTGGCAGTCTTGCATGTTCTCAGATATTTTCTTAATGATCCAGCTCAAGGGGTGCTCCTCTCCAGCTCATCTGATTTGTCTCTCACAGCATATTCTGACTCTGATTGGGCTGTATGTGACATTTCTCACATATATGTCACTGGTTATTATAGTACTCTTGGTGGTAGTCCAATTTCTTGAAAAACCAAGAAGCAGCCCACTATCTCCTTGTCCTCAGCTGAAGCTGAATACTGAGCACTTCGCAAGGTTTCAGCTGAGATTTCTTGGTTGCTCAAACTTCTGCTTGATCTTGATTTGTCCATTTCCACCCCAGTTCCCATTTATTGTGACAACCATACATCTCTTCATATTTCCAAGAACCTAGTTTTTTACAAGCGCACATAGCATATTGAGATTGACTGTCATTATGTGCGCACTTGCTTGCAGACTGGTCTGATTTCTTTGCATTTTATCTCCAGCTCCAACTAGTTAGCAGACATCATGACCAAAGCTCTTTCTGGTGATGTTCGTCATTATTTACTTTGCAAGCTTGGTATGTTCTCACCCTCAAGCTTGAGGGGAGGTGTTAGCCCAGATACAACTCATGCTAGTTGTCACAGGCCCAATCAGCTAAGGGAAAGAAGAAGGCCCTTTTATAGTTTACATCTTCGTATACTTTTAAATTTTTAAATTTTATTTTTGTCTCTTACACTTGTAAATATAAATTGAGACCTTTGAATAATAATATGGGTTTTGGTCAATTAAACTTTGACCGACTCATTTCGTTCATCTTCTTCTATCAACCCTTCTAGGGTTTTCTTATGTTGTTTTCCGCTATAGCCATCGAGATTCAAACTTAACAATTAAATACTACTCATATAAAATTGTTTGATCAAAAAGTGTCAAGATTTTTGTTAAACTAATTAATGATGAAATAGAGGATGAATCCTAGTTAGATATAATAAATTCTAGATAAAAATTTTAGCCATATCTGTGGGATGGGATCGTGTTTAAGAGTAACAAAGATCAGATATGTATTCAATGAACGCGAGTTAATGTTATAATAAGAACATGCAATAAATGCAGATAATGACAGTAAATGTAATAAGGAGAAATTTATCACCCAAATATTAGATGGTTTGGGTGATTCTTCTTCCCGACGGCAACGTGGGATAATGATAAATGAAGATGGATAGGGAATCTTTGAATCTTGTAAACAAAGAGTGAACTACGTGTGTCGAGCAACAGAATCAGTGAACAAGACAAGCCTTTTGTATTTTCTTTGTAGTCAATCCTTTACAAGTGTACTTATCAAAAAGTGAAGAAGATTTTTTTTTATTCTTTATCTCTTCCTATTTATAAGGGTTATCCCAAAAAAATCCAAAAAAGTACAACCTAGGGAATATCCAATGGAATATTCCTTATATCTATTGCTAACTATCCTACCGTTGCTTCCTTCTCCCCTTTGCTTGACCTCAGCAATAATCCTTCTTAAGACGACTCCTCGCCATTGTGTCGTGGTCGTCTCTATCCTTGACCATGCTTTATTTGCAGTTATCAAGCTGCCCAAATTTAGACCAATACAAAAATCAAACAGAATGAGTAATATTTTACGTAAACAATTTTCAAGCGTTTAAAAAAAAAAATGACGTCTATTTACCTCCTTTCTCAACCAGAGTTGTGATACTCAATTTTATATATCAATTTTACCATTAACAAAACAAATTTGTAGCCACACAATATTATGAAATATTTAAGATCTTAAATTTTATTTCTTTATAGTCACATAAATACACAAGCTTTTTTTTCTCTCTAAGTTTGTATTGGTACGTCACATAAATCGGAACGAAAGGAGTATGTGAAAAGATAGAGAGGTTATAAAATTAAGGAGAGCAACTCCGAACCAACTATTGAAACAAACAAACTGCAAGGGGCAGTGTTAGAACTGATGCACAATTTGGCCACATTGAATAGAATAGACCTGGAGGCTGAGAAGCTGCAGCCTAACTATTTTGCCACATTCAATACAGTAGGATTTATGTGTGGCAGCTGATTTTGGGTGCAATCTCTTGCAGGTTTTTGAGTGTATTTATAAATATATGATGTGACACTCACTTTACTCCTAATTAGATGACCATGTAAAGTCATTTCATGTATCTTGCAGAGGGTTGTACAGTAATTTTCTATGCTTTGCTGCTACTACCTTTTCAGTTGTAGTACTATTTTGATACTGCTATATTGAGTTTATTTCAACATATTTTATATTTTAGAAAATGAGAAGCACTTAGTGGGCGTTTTGACATAAAAATTGTGAAATTCCAAAAAACAAAGTAGAAAATTGTTTTCAAGTGAAAATAATATTTGAAAATTAGAGTTGTGTTTAGACATGAATATAATTTGGAGTTGTTTTTTAATTTGGTGAGTGATTTGAAGTGAAAAAGAATTTTTCAAAAAAAAACTTAAAATTCAACTTCAAAGTAAAATATAAAACTTTTATGGTCAAGCACGGGTTCCTCGAGCACTGTTCTTGATTTTGACAATTGGAAACAGAACTTTATTGGAAGAAGCATATTTTGTTACACCTTCCCGTCCAAAATAAGTGATATTTTGACTTTTTTTGGTCAAAATAAGTGATTTTTTAGATTTTAAAAATGAATTAATTATTTTTTTTTATATGAACTTTGGAGTAAATAGTATTGGAGTATGTGTTAGGAATATTTATGTGAAGAGATAACAAAGGTTAATATAATCAATTTCATTGCTAATTAATGCTAAAAGATTGATTTATTAATCTGTGTGAAAAACAACTAAAAAATCACTTATTTTGGACGGGAGGAATAATAATAAAAAATTTATTACATTACGAGTGGCTCGCATAAATGATGGCTGAAAATGGTTTCTCTATGAGCTTTGCTACTAGCTTCACTCACAGGATTCGTTTCATCAGGAAAATATTCTAATGTGCATAAACATAATTTTTTTAATCTCCTCTGCATTCTATCTAATGACAAATTGGCTAAAAACTTTTTTTAGCTTGCATATTCTATTTTGTATTTCTGAATCTTCCTATTAAAATTTTAACTCAGCCACATAAATTAACGTAAAAATTGTACGGAGCGCCTTATTTGGTCGCCCACATTTTAATCTATACCCATTTTTTTTAAACTTTTAACTTGTACCCACTTTTTAAACTTCAGTTCCCTTTCTCCTCCTCCTTCTCCTTAGTTTTCTTCAAAGGCTTACACCTAAAAAGAAAGATACTAGTATATTCTACTTACTCACAGTAGACTTGGTTGTAACAGATTATATGGGAATTAGTTGCTGGTGAGGTCGTGCTTATTTGAATTTGTTGCTTCTAATGCAGCATCGTGAAAGTTTCTCCAATATTTTCTTTAATTCTTTTTGTTGGTAGTTTTGGATTCTAGAATTTTAAAAACTTCAGTTTTTGCATGATGTTTACATTCTTACATTGAAATTTCTGCAGCAACTCTAGATGATAGATATGAAAGGGATGTTACTCTAGAGCTGAAGTTTCCCAATTACAATACAAAAACTTCAGCTCTAGAAGTTTTCCAGTTACGACACAAAAACTAGAACTGAAGTTTCCAGTGACAACACAAAAACTTCAGCTCTTTAGCTTTAGAGCTGAAGTTTCCCAGTTACAACACAAAAACTTCAGCTCTAGTATGTAATATAAATAGGTGGTAAAAAAAACTTTTTGTTTAAGGTGTTTCAAGGCCGAGTTTAGTTTGCTATATTCAGATTGTCTGTGGTAAAGAAACAAAAGCGAAGAGCAAATGCCTTCTCTGAAAACTATAACTGCGCCAATTGTGAACCTGAGTTGTTTTTTTCCTTAATGATCTTTTGATAACATCTTTTTGCTATGCAATTAGCAGTGACTGTAGACCATTGGAGTATCTATTAAACTGAATTATTGATGTGTTTGACTGACTTATAATCACTGTTACGTACTTTGGCCTTAGATCCTCCTTTTAAGCTCAACTTGTTGGATTTTGAGCATGTGAAAACTCACAACTAAATCCGGAATATCCTGTTCTATGAGCATGTGGAAACTCACAACTCAAAACTTCAGCTCTAATATATAATATAAATAGGTGGTAAAAAAACTTTAGTTTCCTAGTTAAAACATAAAAACTTCAGCTCTAGAGCTGAAGTTGAACTGAAATTTTTGTGTTGTAACTGAAAACTTCAGCTCTAGTATGTAATATTAATAGGTGGTAAAAAAATTTCAGCTCTAGAGCTGAAGTTTTTGTATTGTAATTGAAAACTTCAGCTCTAGTATGTAATATTAATATGTGGTAAAGAGTTGAAGTTTTAAGTTACAACACAAAAACTTCAGCTCTAGAGCTGAACTTCAGGCCCGACTACTAGAATGCTGAAGTTTTGCGTGATTGCCTTTGCTACTTCAGCCCCGTATGCTGAAGTTATGCGAAAAAGCGGGTACGCTTACAATTATTTTTGCAAAGCGGACACAAGTTAAAATATGACACAAAAAGCGGGTATAGATGCAAATGCCCCCTAACATTATGTCTCTGAAAACATTTTTTTTTTTTGGCCCAAACAAACATGCAATATTTTCTTTTGGCACAATAACTTAAACTACCCCTAAACTTGGCTCAGATTATAAATATCCTCCTCGAACTATGTCTGGTCTTAATTACCCCCCTCAACTTGGCCTTTTAAGAGTCATTACCCCCCATAGATGCTGATGTGGCAAAAAGTGTGGGTGCACTCACCTGTCACGTGGATTTTTCTGTCTATGTGATATTTTGTTTGAAAAATAAAATATTTTTTTTACCTTTTTAAGAATATTACTTTTTAGATAAATATTTTCGAATACATTTTATAATAAAACTTGGATAGAACTACATTATTTAGGCTAAATATTTTTATTTGACCAAAAATAATAAAGTTTTAGTTAATCTTTTATTGAATGTAAGCTAAAAATAATGATTTATACAATTAAAATAAATATTCAAGGCATCTAAAAAGTTATAAAAAATACATAGTTTGAAATTAACTATGATGGCTATAATTTTTTATATAGCTCTAAATTACGGTGCTCTAATATTTTTTTATTTTTTTTACAGATTTTACCTAATAAAGTAAAAATACATAGTTGAAATAAATAGTTATTGCATCAAAAGAAGAAATAAAAAGAGTGTACAATTGCAAGAAATTACAAGTGCAATTGTACATTCTTTTTATTTCTTCTTTTGATGCAATGACTATTTATGTCAACTATGTATTTTTTATAACTCTTTAGATGCTTTGAATGTTTATTTAAATTGTATAAATCTTTATTGTCAGGTCAAATTCAACAAAAGATTAACTAAAATTTTATTAGTTTTGGTCAAATAAAAATATTTAGCCTAAATAATATAGTTATATCCAAGTTTTATTATAAATATTATTCGAAAAAAATTATCTAAAAAAGTAATATTGTTAAAAAAGTAAAAAAAATATTTTTTAAAAAAATGTCACATAGACAGAAAAATCCACGTGGCAGGCGAGGGCACTTACACTTTTTGCCACATCAGCGTTTAGGGGGGTAATGACTCTCAAAAGACCAAGTTGAGGGGGGTAATTAAGATCGGGCATAGTTCGGGAAGGATACTAATAATCTGAGCCAAATTTTAGGGTGGTTTAAAGTATTTTGCCTTTTCTTTTTTACCTTGTACCTTGTATATGTAAACGTGTACTTGAATTCATAGCTTCTTTGAGATTGGGGCATAAAGTTAGTTCCTTCGACGAAGTCCTTAGATCCAAGGATACCTAAGACAAGTCATATACTTAGGAACGTATTTAGATGAACTCATAGCTTCGCTCATATTTTATATTTATGCACAGAAAATTGTTAAATATTTGTAAATAATAAATTTTGATCCCAATAAATTAGATTGAATCTGTTTTAAAAGGCATAATTGGGACTCGCATAGGGGCGGAGTACTCGTAAAACTTCATGCGTTTATGTGTGAAGCTTAGTTCGTGAGACTTACGCCTCAGTCAAACGCCCAAACGCTCAGCGTATTGGGTTCACCTAATAGAACTTTATATACAATTGTATGTAACTAACCTTAAATACTCAAATTTTCTTAATAAATCGTTGACTATTCAAAATTATTTTTTTCTTAATCATAAATTATTAAGTTAAGAGTATTTTATGTCATAATTAAAATAAAAATAATTGCACGTTATTCACTAAGACTGCTATGATAGTTAATTTTAAATATATCTTTCATTTGAAAATTATTTATTTATTAACTTTTGTTATGTCTTTACTATATAATAGTCCATAATTTTTTTCTAAATATTATTTTTTCATGTTTACGAGATATAATACTTATTAATTTAATAGCTCAGTATTAGTTAGTAACTATTTAAAAATACTTAGTCATCATGGTATTGTATGGTGAATTATGTGTCACTTTATTAACTTGTTGAAACTTAAAAATAAATAATGCTAGAGAATCATATTTAAATTGTGAATTATATTTTTATATAAATTCTCTTTCAAATAGAAAGCATATTAAATAAAAGGAATATTTTAAGAAAAATATCAAATTATAATGTCGAAATTCTTTCAAGATTCATTACTCATTAAGAGATACATATAAGATTTCGTATTGAAGTACATCACTTTTGATGTTTGAGTTGTAACGACGTTACACCTAATTTGCATATTATGATATTTGTCATACTTTTCTTATTATTCATAGTTGAATTATAATTTATAAATATTTTAAATAGATTATTTGTTATAATTTTATGATTTTAATGTAATTTTTATAATTATTTTTTATTTTATACAATCTTAAAATTTTTGAAAATAGTAAAATCTAAAGATCCATGGAACTTTCGCCCCATGTCTTAGAGCTTACGTCTCGCCTCGCTTCGCCTCACGCTCCTGCCTTTTAAAACATTGCTTAAAATTAAAATTCTTAATCACTCCTGCAACGCAATGCCACAAAATGCAGTCATCGAGAATTACATAACAGAATCTCTTTTTCCAAGTTTATTGCATCGATCCGTCCAGTCTTCAACATTTTCCATGTATCAAACATTTATTTTCTCTCCTTCCATTCCTTCTTATATCTTTTAACTATTATTCCATGCAATTCTTTTTCGGTTAGGGGAGCAGTTGGGCTTGTCATACGAAGAAGAAAAAGGTTAGACTTTGATCGATTTTCCCTTCACTACAACCCAGGGGTGTGAAAAAGTTTTTGAGAATTCAATTAAAAACAGTGGGTGGATTGACGCAAATTTTTTATAAAACCCTTTAGATGCTATTTTTTACAAAATCGGATGCATATAGACACCCTTTTACACGTACTGACGTACATATATATATATATTTCTACTATATATAACTTAATTAATTTTGAAGTCCACACGTAAGTTTAATGTTAAAAAATTAAAGGTTAAGAGCATCAGTTAAAATGATGAATTCGCCTCTGAAATTAAAGTCATCCATGTGTACTAATAATGCCAAGGAAAAGTATGTATACTATCAATAATCAAACAAAGTTTCTGCTGGAACCTGGAAACATGAATATGAAAATATAATCTGTTCAGTGTACTGCATGATCTTTTCTCGTCTTTTAGAAAATTTAATTAATACTAGGAAAATTTGGGATGCGTACGAACCATATGCATCTTTTCTGAATTTTTGGCAGGAATTGCCTCCCATACCCATCCGATGTCTCGTGCGCCTTATAATTTATTCATATTATGTAATCTTTTTGAAGATTCATCAATTATTCCATACTTCCATTATTATTTTTTAGAAGCAGTTTGATGAGCTTTATATACGAACCTCAAACTACCTGTATGATGAGGCCATATCATATCCTCCAGTATCAACTAAATAATGGAGTACAAAAGTCTAGCCTTCACATGTAATTATTTCAATCTTCTTTTGTTTATATTTAACAATACAATATTTTCATCACCTTCCCATACTCTTTTTTTGGTTTTAAATATCTTAAAATATTTGATAAAAACCATATATAATAGTAATAAAATTTTTACTATACAGATCCCAATAGTTGCTAGAATTTAATTTCGGCTAGACAAAATAAAATTCTTTTCGGAAACGTTTGTGATATTTAACCACAAAACCGACTTTTCAAGTACTTAATTTAATGGAAATCAAATTAAATTGATTTTTAGGTTCTTTTACTGGTTAAATCTTGCCACACGAAATTTATCCGATGAGTTATATTCTTCTTTGCCTGTTTTTTTATAGTCATCCATTTTCTCTGTATTTTTCTTGAATCTTGTATTTTTAATCTTGTTATTTAATACAACTTGCGTAAATGTCTAATATTAACATGTTATGTCGTCATCAATCTGAATCAGCACTTGGTCTAAGACCATTTTTGAATCATATTAGACGTTACATTATGTTCCATCACACATCAAATAACAAACAATGTGATATGTCTTGATTATTCACTTAACAAAAAAAAAAAAATCAATAAATGGGATTCGTCTTGAGCAAAAACCTGTAGAAAGAAACATGATTGCAGTTGACCCTTTCTTATTTCTTGACTTAATAACAAATTGTTGTAACCTGTATTTGTAAATAATAATTTTGAAAAATAGAACGTTAGAGTATAAATATAAATATAAATGAGACAGTAATTAATTCGAGCCCACTGAATTCATAGTGTTTCCTTAAGGAATTTAATCCCCTCCTAGCACCCCAAGGTTATGGATTATTTCCTCCCAGGATAGAACGAATTACACACTGGTGTAGCGGTACTTCAAACTCCAGTGTTTCAGCGAACACAAAGTTCGGTAGCAAATCACACTTACGGTTGCTTTGTTGTAGTTTAAAACAATGCAGAATAAGGGAAGAGAACTCAGAAGTCGAATGAAAATTCTGAGAGGAAGGAATGCAAAGTATAGCCAATGTTGACTGCTGAAAGAAGAGGAAATCAGATTGCAATGCGTTTTTCTGTGTGTCTTTCTCTGCCAACTGCTGCTGCTCATATTTATAGCAGTAAGTTGTGAGAGATCAGCCCTCCCCCCTCCATGGTGGAACGAGCACTAGCTTGTTGTGAACACGGATTATATTACTTTAATATTGGCTATTAACAAATCAATCAATCGATCATTTGACCGAAGCCGAAGCCGTAGCCCGAGCCGAGCCGAGTGAGCGAGCGACGGCGGCGTGAGACTTGCCTTCTCCCTAACTCTTTAAGAGCTACATGAAGTGCATTTTCATATAAACCCACCAAAATTCTTATCCTCTACCAATGAGGGACAATGTCTCATTAAAAAAAAAAAGGGAGACCAAATCCGAAGTCGAAGCGGAGCGACGACAACGACGGTACGGGACTTACCTTCTCCCTAATTCCTTAAGAGCTACATAAAGTGCATTTGTATATAAACCCACCAAAATTCTTATCCTCTAACAATGAGGGACAATGTCTCATTAAAAAAAAAAAGAGAGAAACTTAAAATTTTACTCAAAAATTCCATTTTTCCTTCATTTCCCATTCACCATCTTTTTAATATCTTTCCATATTAAAAAGAAAACTCAACACAAATATCCAAGAAAGAGGTGACAAATTTCTAAGTATGAAATTCTTCTAATTATTAGGATGAGTCAATATCAATTAGTAGTACTTTAACCCACTTATCCATAAATTAGACAGAGACTTTGATCATTTTTTTTTTCTCTCTTTGATTTTAGGTAAAGAAAATTATTATTGCATAGTCCAAAAAATTAATCAATCAATTATTTGACCAAATTCGAAGCTGAAGCTATAGCCGAGCCGAGCGACAATGACGGCGCTAGACGTGCCTTCTCCCTAACTCTTTAAGAGCTACATAAAGTGCATTTGTATATAAATCCACCAAAATTCTTATCCTCTACCAATGAGGGACAATGTCTCATTAAAAAAAAAAAAGGAGGAAAACTTAAAATTTTACTCAAAAATTTTATTTTCCCTCCATTTCCCTTTTACCCTCTTTTTAATATCTTTCCATATTAAAAAGAAAACTTAACTCAAATATCCAAGAAAGAGGTGACAAATTTCTAAGTATGAAATTCTTCTTATTATTAGGATGTGTCAATATCAATTAGTAGTACGTTAACCCACTTATCCATAAATTAGACAGAGACTTCGTACTCTTCTTTGATCATTCTTTTTTTTTTTTTCTCTTTTTGATTTTAGATAAAGAAAATTGTTATTGCATCGTCTATTTTTATTTGTATTATTTTTAAGTTTTGATTATTTCTAGACTGGTGTTTTATCCTTGCGCAAACTAATTTTTCCTTTTGTATCGTTTCAATTTTACTTGAATATTCCCGAAGAGACCATAAAACGTCTAATTCAACCAAACAACTAACTCATTTGGTTGAAGATTGCTCAAAACAATAAAAGAAACAACCGCTCATTAACTGTATTAGTGTGGAAGAATTCTGTTAAACCTTTTGACTTAGGGTGTTCAAAACCAATCCGAAATCGAAAATTGAACTGAACCGAAACTTAATGGCTTACTAGTAAACGGTTAACGGCTTAACGGACGGGGAACGGATTGAAATTTTTTAATTAACGGATTATTGGTTTGGGGACGAATTATTCAATTTTCTTAACGGATAATCGGTTAATCCGTTAAGAATATATATATATATATATATATATATATATTAATTATTTTTATTTATATATATTAAATAGTATAAAACAAATAAAAACCCTTGACCCTTCTGAAATTTTGTTCCAGACAGTTTAGGTAAAGGTCATGGAAAATGTAAAAAGTATGAACTGCAAGAAGATTTTTTTTAGCTTCCGATATGTTCTTTTGTGCACTGCATAATATTATATTCTTCACTTGCTTATTAATTTGAAATTATGAATTCTCAAATAGAAAATTTTATCAGAAATTGTGGTCTCTACTTTAACATTAAATTATACAGTATTGTTTTAATATATGCTCGTGATTATGGGGAAACAATAAGCTTCTACAACAAACAGACAAGAACCATCTGATCTATATGGATAAATTTTATTGTCTAGCTAAAATGAAGTCTTAAATCTTGCCAATGATACCATCTACCTTCGAATTTATGCCCTTAAATTGCTGCAAATGCCCGAAAAAACCTCTTCCTACTATCTCCCATTCTACTGTTATTTTTCTGTAGCGTACAATATAGGTTGAATTAGGCCGATAAACCGTCCGATACCAGCCCGATAAGAAGTGAACCGATACCAATTCGTCCGATATCTTATTCGGTGGCTAGCGGATTAATACATTTAAAAGTCGTTAAATGTTAAGCCAAATTATTAAGAGTAAATAACCGCCCAATCAACCCCATAAGCAGCCCTATTTTTACTAAATCAATTATCAATGAGAAGAGGAAAACCTTAATAAAAAATAATCAACTTCAAATCTAAAAAATATATAGCGAGATGATGAATGAAAAGTAGGAACGTTCTAGATTTATTGATGTTATAATCTCATCTTTGATAAGAAGAAACAAACATTAGTTTACATCCTTCATAAAAAGAGATTGTAAGAGAAAGAATAGAGGGGGAAAGTCCAGCCCCCTTTTTTCCTAGAATTACCCTTATATATATAGTTCTTAGATCCTTATTGTGTTCTTTGACCAACGTGCTCTTACGCGACGGTCCATTTCGTCATTATTCGAGTACCGTTTTTACTTGACATACACTGTCGATGATTAGATTGAGGTTGGTCGTGGTGCCTCCCGCTATTTCGCCACCTAGGCGAGGTTCCAGCTTGGTCGACCATTGTGATCAGATTTTGACCTATACAATTAGTCCCTTTGTCCGTCGAGGTCGTCCCTTGGTGGGCTCGGCGGGTGGACTCTGTATATTCGAAAGGCTAGGAGAAATTTGACCGTTCATGCCTTGGACGAGGTTTTTAGATCGAGGCGATGACGCAACGCTTCAATGATGCCTTTGGATCAATGATGCCTTTGGTTACTGACATTATGACATACGTTTCCTGGGGATTGAACCGTTTCATACCCTATCAGTTTTGATTTGGCAACTCTTAGGTTTCCCGCTTGGGACATTCATGTGTCACGTCCTTAGTTGTTAACTAAGTGCACGTGCGGCACTTGATAACTTGCTCACGATCTTGCACAACTTGCTCACGTTTTTGCTATGCCAAGTCAGCCTTACTACACGCAAGATCGCTAAGAGAATGGAAGAAAGAACACAAGAGAATTGTTAAATGAAGCTTTGTATTAGAGAGAACTTGAATTGTTTGCTCGATGAATTATAAATGAATGGCCCCCTATTAATACTAATTGTGAGCACGTGATTTTTGCTCTAAGCAAATTATTCCAAAAGTTTCAAATAAAATAATTTTACAATTTTTAAGAAATTTTGTTGTATTTTTGTGATAATTGGTTGCATAATAACTCGTATTTAAAAATACAAAAATATGCATATGCATTAGGATTTTTAATTTTTACATTTTTTTTAGTATTAATGCATTTTGGAAACAAATTAAAGGAAAATAAAAAAATAGCATCTTAATGTTTTAATTAAAAATTACTATAAAATAAATATTAAATAAATTCTAGAATTTAATAAAATTAGAAAAAATAATTACAAAAATACAAAAGAAAAGAAATATAGAAATACAATACAAAATACAATACAAGAATATATAGTACAAAATAAGAATTGGGCTAATTGGACTAATTTAGCCCAAAAATAATTGAAATTAAATGAGCCCAACCCACTACTAAACCCAACCCATGCCCTAAAACCCGACCCGCCTGCCCCATTCACCTAAAAATTATCGGAGCCTTCACATAATAGAGACACGCAAATGGCGTGTCTCTATCTTCCTCTCATTCAACAGGAATTCCAGGCTATTTAAACGGGAAAAAAAAATCAGATTAAGGAGAAGGAGGAGGGGATCCCGGAGAGCAGGAGTGAAAATCACGGAGCTAAAAATTCAGAGAAAAATCGGAGAGGAATAGACACACACGCGATTTAGGGGAGGAAAAAATCCATCAGATCTTTGACCTAGAAAGAGAAGGGCGCAGGCCACCTCCCATTTTGATCCCCTTCTTCCTCCTCTCACCTCCTCTCATTTCGTTCCTATACAGATCTAAAAGAGAAGAGAGGTTCTGAAAAAATTTAAAAAACTCGAATCTGAAAACAAAGGCTCTAAAAAGGGAAGATGAATGTGTTTTGATTAGAAGTCCGTTAGGTCGCTAAAATTTTGAAGCTCAGATACTCCTTCTAAGCTTCTATAGATGCGATTGATTTCGAATTGCTGATTTGTATTTCAATACATGTTGAAGCCTTGCTCCTCCATTTGGTATTTCTGGGAATTTAAAGGAACTGCTGTTGTTTGTTGTTGAAGCTGTTTGTTTGCTGTCCTCTCTTCCATGGCATCTCGTTGATTAGCTGCTGATTTTTGCCGTTTCCGAGGTTGCCGAGCTCCGTTTGAGTTTGCTCTTACGAGCATCTTCTTTGGCTCAAATAGCTGTTTGTTTGCTGTCCTCTCTTCCATGGCATCTCGTTGATTAGCTGCTGATTTTTGCCGCTTCCGAGGTTGCCGAGCTCCGTTTGAGTTCGCTCTTACGAGCATCTTCTTTGGCTCAAATAGGTCAGTCTGAACTCCTTTGTATTTATGGTTTCAATGAATAATCAAAATTGCTAGCGCACAGCTTGATGCTTAGTGATCTGTTATATTCTGAATTTCTGTGTTTTGAAGTATGTGATAGCTGTATTCGAACATGTATTACATAGCGACCCTGGGGTTTGCAATTATTAAGGACGATATGGTTTGAATCACACTTTGATAATGGATACATGATTAAATCAGACTAACCTCCTTATTTCGAGTTACTATTGTTTGTAATTAAGTCACCTCAGGATTACTGTATATTTATTAGCTCAAACTTGGTCCTAAAAACAATTAAAATATCCAAACTGAGGTTCGTTGTGGTCGAACCTGAGTTTGTCGAATTCCCAGTTGTTGCTCAATGTTCCAGTCCCAATTTCTGCTCAATTTTTTGTTGTTTCGCAACTGATTTCTGGGAGTCGAGGCATGTGTATTCATTGCTACTTCATTGATTTTTGAAGAGAATTTTGGGCTCAGCAGGTTTTATTCTGTATCACTACGGTTTTATCTGAACTTGTTTGGGAAATTTGAGTTTCAGAATAGTTGTTTTGTTTAATTTCCTCTCGATTCAAGTTTATATTCTGTGTCGATTAAATGCATCGAGTTCTTCTGTTGAAATCTTCAAGTGAGCTTAAAGTGTGTGAACATTTATATTATCATCGTGTTTAGTATCTCCATATTATTGTTAATCATGTATTTCTGGGTGTTAATGAAAAGTCATTGGGACGTTTGGTTTGGATAGTCATGGGAATACAAGGTTTGCTATTTGTGCATTTTCATTTGTTTGACCAACTTCATTTGTCTTTGAAGGGTTAACATAGCAGTCTTCTACACATAGTGCTCCACATTGATAACCTCTTGTTGGTTTAGTTTAGGTTTGTACCAGCAGAACCTTGTCTGCATTTGCTAAAATCGATAGCAATCTTCATATTATGGAAGTGTAATTGAAAAAATAATAATTCGTTGGAGACATAGGTAATAAGAAAAAAATAGTAGGGATTGGGATCTGGAAAATTTCATTGTCTGTTTCGTAAGTCAGGAGTAAGCCACGAGTAGAGATAAGCCAAAGGCGGCCTTAAATGAACAATTGTAACTTTGTGCTCGTTAATATCGTCTGCTTGTTTTATTAAATGTGCTTTCCTTTACTTCTAAATCCTCCATCCTTTTGCAATGCTTGTATGAATCAAAATGATCCCAAGAATGAAATATCCGTAGCCAATGGAGTTGTTACTGGTTTTATTGTTGATTAATTGGTTAATTCATATAACTAAAATGAACGGTCTTCTTCCAACATGAAAATCCACCCCTTTGAAATAATTTGAGGTGAGTCATGCCAAATAGAAAATGACAATTGCGTGGCCCTCATTTTAAATTCTGTATTGATCCTTAGAATCTGAGGCGTGCCATTTAGTAAATTTTATGGCCCTCACAAATTGCAAATACGAAACTACTTTAGGCACGATAGTTTAATAATCTTACCTTCTTAAACTCGGGTGCACATTTATGCGACCCAAATCCAAATCTCAACGGAGTCGAAATGTTTTGATAACCACGGGTGCACTGGTGCAACGTGGTTCGAGACGCATTTTCACGACGTTGCAATTTTTATTAAAATAATGATAAAAGCAGTTTACAAATAAAAGGCACATAAGCTAGCATGTATTAAAATCAGATAAAATCAAATACAACAGTTAAGCGACCGTGCTAGAACCAAGGAACCCGAGAATGCCTAATACCTTCTCTCGGGTTAACAGAATTCCTTATCCGGATTTTTGGTTCGCGGACTATTAACAGAGTCATAATTTTCCTCGGTTCGGGATTCAACCGGTGACTTGGGACACCATTAATCTCCCAAGTGGCGACTCTGAATAATTAATAACCAAATCCTGTTCCGACTGTCCTTTAATTAGAAAAACTCCTTTTCTTATGCCCTTCACGGGGTGTAGTAGCGTAAAAAGGAGGTGTGACAGCTCTGGCGACTCTGCTGGGGAAACGAACCCATAATATTTTGTTCAGGGTTCAGAATTCGAGCTTAGATAAATTGTTGTATTTGGTTATATCTGATTTTC